>CAEGAE010057877.1:0-74218 GCA_903067095.1 Girardinus metallicus
ATTTGGAATGAGGCTGAAACATAAAATGTGGGGAAAATGATGCACTGTGAGTACTTTCCAGATACTCTCGTGCTTATAGCCTGTTTATAAAGATTGTTATCTGGAGAGTTTGGAGTCCAACACGGACTTCAAACATAGTCTTATTTGGGTTGTTTCTGCCATTTTTAAATTGGCGAAAACAATCGCCATTTAGCTTTTGGTTAGCTTATTTTTTGAAGAATGTTCTATTTCTGTAAGAAAGTCCTAATGTCATGTAGGCGTCTTACAAATGTCACAGTTTATGCTTTGCATGTAACAAGATAAACAGTTTAACTAACTTTGCTTGTGATAATCATGTTATAATAGCTGATATTTATAAGTAATTAGAATTAGCTGGCTTTAGAATATATTTGCCTTTGTTATTAGACTTTTAGTAGACCATAGACTTTTGAGTGAAGCAGAAAGTGGTCAGGACCTTGTCAGCTGGTTTCTTGATATTACCTGTATTACATCCGTTTTTTTTTTGTAAGGTGAAGTGGGCTACAGCACTGTAGATGATCTAATATTTTCCTCAGGAGAGTTGTGGCTCTATAACAATTTCACAGATGAGAAAGAAACAGTTTTACTGTATAGCAGGAACAGCATTCTGTTCAGAGTGTTGCTGTCTACCTCGTTCTCCATGTGTCTTTGTTGCCTGCAGCGCTGCACCATTTTAGACGATCATTGAAGGTGAAGCAGTTCTCCCCAGGATAAAATCATGAAACAAGTTTATTCATAGTAATTCTATTTTCAAAGGCTTATCAAAGTCAATGGATGCCATTCTAAGATATGGACAGCATCCAGTAGTGTGTGGACAGTAAATACGTTGCATAAAAGAAATCAAAAGAAGTTCAGAGTTTAAGATGTGTTTGTTGTGAAGGAAGACAACTAATTAGAGCTTAATAATTATAGGTTTAAGTTCAGAAGTAGAGTCAAACTAACATTGGAACTCTGTCTTTTCCTTGTTCATAAGACACCAAATTGTGACAGAACAAACCTAAATGGACCAGACCATGCAATCTTTGCTGTATGCACATGCACCAACATTTATATAATGCAGTAGATACACATACTTGTTCTAAATCTGGAAGGACCGTGTTCAAAAGGCATATCCTGGCTGAGCTCTTCATCCAGAATAGATGGCTTCCATGGAGATGTCTGTCCTCTTAGTGTGTGTAAATCTGACCAACAATCAAACTGGGAATAGGTAAGAGTTTGCTGCCAAAAAATGACAGCAGATACAGTAGATTATTTCATCACACATCTTTAGTGTCTGATTGTCTGGATTGGAAGAGCCTTTTATTTTCTTAAAAAAAACCCCATAAAAACAAAGAAAATTATTAAGAGAAACCATATCCTTGCATAATCCTGCTATTATCAAGCAAAATCTAATATACTGCACATTGCACGGCCAATGAACTTAAATTTTCCTCTGTCTTTAATTTCTAAATGAATATTTATTTATTCTATGTTTAGAGATAACTTTCTATATTTTTCAAATTTTTGTTGATAAATGAAAATCTA
Source organism: Girardinus metallicus (assembly GCA_903067095.1). Classification (NCBI taxonomy): domain Eukaryota; kingdom Metazoa; phylum Chordata; class Actinopteri; order Cyprinodontiformes; family Poeciliidae; genus Girardinus; species Girardinus metallicus. The sequence continues at coordinate 1,543 of CAEGAE010057877.1, forward strand.
TACTTTCCATAAAGACTTTACATGTTGAAACTGTCCATAAAACTAGATGTGAATGACTACCTGCCCTCAGCTGTGTTTGGGTGTTGTGTGTTATGATGCGTATGCTCTTCTCAACATAATAACTTCCTTAAAATTCCAGATGAAATATTTGCACACATCTATTACCCACACCCATTTGTTCTACAAGCCCTCCCCCCATCCTCTGCACACACACAACCTTGTAATTCTATCGATCTGAGGACTTTGTATTGACTTCCATTTAGCTTAGTAACTGCATTTATGCATTTATGCCTAATCATTACCATTAGAATGATTAGGCATCATTAGGCTAACTTTAATCCAAACTTTCTTGACACAATGCTAGCAGAGCTCAGTACAATCAAAACAATGATGATGACCAGGAACATGTTCTCATTTCCCCCCCTAAAAACCTTTCCTTTTGTTTAAATGTGTATTTCGTGTAAGTTCACCCCCACAGTCCAGAAAGTTTAACGTCATACCATCATATTTCACTGTTAAATAGCGAAATATGAGTCTGACATCAAAGCAAATATTTCCTGCTTTGATGTCAGAAAAATATTAGCGCGTATGAGCTCACTCCATCTCAGCTTTATTTAAATGGTCCGTGTGCAACATTTGTTTTGTCAAAACAAACACTGAAAAGATTTAATCCAGTGATGCCACAGTTCAAGTTACATGAAGCATGTTTTGCAACTATTGTGACAGACTAAGAGAGTTCAATTTATGGTTATAAATTCTGCAATATGCTGTTTAAATGCCCTTTGTTTTCCTAGCTGTTGTCATGATTAATGAGCTTCTAATTGAATGTTTGTTTTTAGGAGGCTGAAGCGTTATTACATAATTACTTCTAAATCATTTAATTGCATGTCAGTTTTAAAACTACAATTAAAGCCGCATTGTATTGCAGCAGCAGCAGCATGAACTAACTAACAGCGGCCCTGCAGGCAAATGGTTTTCACAACCACAGTGACATAAATTAAACCTTTTTCACAGTGGAAGTGTTGACATGTCATAGCAAGAAAAGCATTAGTTTATTATAATGAGAGTATTTTAAGTACTGGAGACTCTTCAATAATGATTATCTATTCAAAGCATAGTCCTCTCCAACTCTGTGGTACAATGAATATTTTCAATATTCGGTTCTGCAATTGATTTTTGGTATTTGTGAGGTATTGGCCTCAGAGGCTGCTGCAGTGTAACTGTTGTAATCCTGCAGCGATTGGCTGAATTTAGGATGTGTTTCCCTGAGAGCTCATCCATCACTCCGCCTGCTGGAAGGAGTGGTGATCTCTTTGCTGGTTTGCCTGTTTGAGGTGTTCATGTTGAATATCTGATCACTTTGATGTGAAACACAAGCAGTGTCTGGGTTGTGTCACAAACATGTTGTTTGACCTGGAAGACAGTCCCGGTCTATGGCTTAGCAATAATGCAGCTTCTATTGTTTTTATTATCACGGCGTTAGTTGTTAGTCGGGTTATCATTGTGGGTGTAAACAGTTGTGTAGTCTTTCTTTTGCGATATAAAGATTTAGGCTCACTTTCACCATAAAGCCATAAGGGTTTAACTTCTCTGGAGTACATGAGCAAGGTAAAGCAGTGTTATTGTTTTGGGCTTGACAGCAAAGCATGTAAAACACAGACATAATTCTTAAAACAATAGTATTTAAAAAGTGAAACATTTCACACTTGAGTCTTTGGGATCTAAAGAACTAGCTCTCAGCATAGCAAACACAGTGTTGTTTTCATCCATCTATAGCAAGATGTCAATGCTTTTTATAGTATTTTTAGAGCAACCTTTATGTACACACAACATAAAAAAAAATAATCACCACAACCTCTATAACAACTATCTGCCTTGGACTGAATATCTAGTGTGCACAACGTTTTCTTCTAAGATTGTGCTCATCTTCATTCATTCTGACTGCCTTTTATATTCTTGCCGAGGAAAATCAGCAAGTGTTTTACAAACAGCATTTTGCATGACGGCCAAAAAGTTGTGTGTGTGTTTTTTTAATCATACTAGAACACTTCCTTCCACAAGTTTAGTGTGGCACTTTCAGGACTTGTAGCAAACTACAAATATGTGTTACACATTTCCATTCAATCTACAATTATGCACTGTGGTTATGCACTGCTTTGTCTATCGAGTAAAACTGAAGATAAAATACATAGAATTTGGATTGTAATGTAATAAAATGTTAAAAGTTCAAGTGTCTGAATACTGAATGCAATGTATGATGTCATATTTGAAATCCATCAATGAGTTTTGGAAACTTTGATTCCTAAATCCCTGTGAATCCTAGCTAGAATAAGCTACTTTGTGGCCCTTTGCTATACTGACCCCAGATTACAAAGCTGTGTGACAGCATTAAAACGATTTTGACATTCTTATACTTGACTCTAATGTCGAGTCCAGGGGGGAATCCTGGAGGCTTAACAAACTTATCCCACCTTATTATTTGTCATGGTTGTCCTCCCTCTTTTATAGGCCTCAAACTCACTACTATGTGGTACACTGTCAGGGAATAAATATGATTGTGATTTGAACAGCTTTCAGAGGTTAATAGTTTTCAACATAGGAGCCATAGTGAGTCAGCTGTGTGGTTGTGTGCATCATTGAATTAAAATTATAAATATGTTATCTCTCTTTTTTTGGTTGTCAGCTTCTCCTTTTGTTGTGCTTTTATTTGTGAGATGCTGATTGATGAGTGCTGGCTTGTTTCTGTATGAAACATCAACATTTAATATGAGTGCTTTAGGGTTTATGCTGTTGCACCATCCTAATAGAAATAAGTATACTCTCTTTATACAGAATTTAGTCATAGCGACTTTGTTTTTTCTCTTAACTGGCCTGTAAATTGTCGACATGGGTTTTTGTGGCAAATCAGAGAGGAAAGAATGATCTGCTCTGACAGCATCAAGCCTCTTTATTCAAAAAACACTGCTTAGCGGTCATGGTTTAACAATTACATGAGCTAGGTGCAATGTCTGAAAGTCTAGAATGAACAATTTGGTTGCATTAGTTGATAATGTAAGGTTAGGTTTGCTTTAATTGTGCTCATTTTGGATTTCATTTATAATCACAATCACTTGGGGGACAATAATAAGGTGGGATTCAACAAAAGTTAACTAAAACGAAAAAAAATATTCTTCAAAATGTGTTTTGGAGACTTGCAGTTGTATCACAGAAGCACAACTGGTCCGACAGGGACAGAGGCAGGAGATCAGCACAGGGCAAGTAAAACACAACAAGTACAGTCAGCAGTCTGCCACACCAAGAGAAAAGCTTTGATTTCTTTTGAAGTCTCTCTGAGGGTCCAATTAAACGGTCAGACAGAGGGGTATGGGAACTTCTCACCAATGACAGCAGAACGGAGAAGTAGCGTCTGACCACGCTGAGCTCCACCTGATATGACAGAGCGCTCATGTGTGACATCTCACTTCAGACACCTGAGGGCATTCTATGTTTTTATTATTTGTTTAATACAGAAGGCTTTGTTATGTTTGAAGTTTACTGAGTAAGTAGCTTGAAAGTATGAATATTAAAAAATGCATTAATCCCACATCAAAATTGGTCTAATTTAGATATTACACATCTTCTATATTCTCAGTAAAACACCTTGAAATTGCCGATTTCATCTTAGTTGGAGCTGTAGTTTTTAAAATATATATTTTTTACTTTTAATCCAGTTGTGTGTTTTTTTTATTATTTGGTTACACTTAAAAATTTTCGATCATTATCAAACAGACATAGCCTAATTTAATGCATAAAATAATTTTCATATGATGAATTCATTTAGTGCAAGAAAAGAACACATTCCACCCAGAAAAAAGTTCATAAACTGGGCAGGATGTCAAAATTAAAGTATTTTATGCAGTTTGTACATTTTAATTTTGGGAATATTATTCATTAGGCATTATGTACTTCCTACCGTTTTATTGTTCCTTTAAGTTATTTTTAAATCATTTTCAAATACTAACCTAGTTATGACAAAAACCTATGCAGGTGCAGATTAAAATGTCAAAGTAACAGTTATTTGGAGTCACTGTTACATGAGCTTACATTTTCTGTAAAACTAAGAGACGGCTGTGTGATCCATTTGTTTTAAACATTTAGTTTTATTTAATCTGTATAATAGGTTTGGGAAGCAGTTAAATCTAATAGTTTCAGCTTGCCATTTACGCCGGTAAGCTGAATCTGGACCTCCTCATGTTCAAACACACTTTCACGTGTCCTTTCCCAGACCAAGCCAGTCACAACTGAGCCTGCTATGTAGGCCAGGTTGATACGATCAGACTGTTCAGAGCAGCACAGTCGTCACGTGTTCATTGCAGTTATCTGTTTTATACCTTTCCAGTTATGTCAACATTTATATCTTTCAGGTTTTTCCTTCTGCCAAAGTACCATTTTTGATAATAAAAAATAAAAGTCATTTACAGTATGGGGCATTTTTTGTTTGCCTTATTCATCATTTCCCGTCACTATCTGTTGCCTTTTCTCAACAGCCTGGCACGTGAAATGGCTGCTGTGATTTCCCAGCCCATCACCGCCCCAAGCATGCGGTGACGCTTCCACACTTGTCGCCTGTTCGCTTTGATATGTATGTGTCCATTAGACAGCTGTTAGCCCTGGTTTGACACAGCCTCCTCTCTGTTCATTTATCAGAAGATATCAGGAAATAGATACAATGATTATAGAATTCCTGCCGATCTATTAAAAACATCTCCGGGAGCCTAGTTTTGTGAACAAATATGCATCTTATTTCTTGCAAAATGATAAGAATTGCAACATTTAAAAAAAAAAAAAAAGCAGCTGAAAGAAATTAAATCTAATGCATAGATTTCATTCCTTTGAAATTTCCATGGTTAGTTGCTACCTCTTCTTTTATCTCCCGATTGAGAGGCCAGCTTTGCCTCTGGACATGGTGTAGGAAGTGAAAAAAAAAAATAAAAATCTTATCTTCACTGGTCTGCAATCGCCTGAAGAAGCTCTCTGAGGCCTCTCACTTCTGGTCATCATGTCTGGCTCAACGAGGTTCTTTGGATCACTTCAGTCGTCAAACGAATATTCTGCTCAGACTTGCTCCTACATGCTGATACACAATACATCTGTACAGATCAGAGTGTTTGTTAATGGTACACAGCTTGTTTTACTCACCAAAGCCTGACAGCTTTTCATTTTATTGATGAGGAGTAACTTCAACCTTACTGTATATCGATTTTGCATGAGGTAATTAAGTAGGAAATGTTTTATCAGGTAAACAAGTGGTAACTTAGTCAAGTCATTAAGAATCCTATATAAAATTCTGTCCTTGCATAAACAGCAGAAACCTGTGCAAAGGTTGTTTTTTTTTTTTATTGAGTCTTGTTACTGAGAAATGAATTATGAATTTCGTTCTTTCGTCAGCTGGAAAGACTACTCATTATCTAGGGTCTCTTTCATTGAACCCAAAGCAGAAAGACATTAACACTTTTTAATTTTTTGCTTTTATATTATATCATAATTTTGCCATTCACCAATACAAGCATGTTTTACTGGTATTGTTCAGGCCCAGTCACTGTTATCTCATATTTACTCCAGTGACTGTAGACTGTTGTCACTGTGCTATGGTGTAAAGTTCTGCACGTTTTTTTGTTTTCCCCTTCTGCTGACTAATTTACAGTAAGATCCTTTTGATAATTTTAACCTTTCTGCTCAGCTCTAATTTTAGCTAAGTGATGCAACATTCTGAAAAATTCTTGCTATTCCTTTATTTCTGGTTAGCCAGATTCACAATAACTAATAAGAGTGAACTCAAGAAGATTGTTGAAGCTAAGGCAAAAGGTGCTTCAACAAAGTATTAATTTAAGACTATGCTCATTTAAGCATATAGATCATTGCTGCTCTTTATTTCTTTAGGTTTTCCTCTTAAGTTTGTTTTTCAATGATACATTTAATATATATTTGGGATACAAAACCTGGCATTTCATCACTAGCATGTGAGCTTTTGCGAGTCACTGTATCAGCCGTCTACTTGAAACAATCAGCAATTTTCTCATTTGAGTCTAAAATGTATTACTTTTTATTGACACTCTTTGGATCATCGAAAACCCTGAAATGGAAGAAAACACCAAGATTCAGGGAACCATACCTTTATTTATTTTTCTTTTCATAAAAACAAATAAATACAGGAGAACTTTATCAAATTTTCATCTAAAGTTGGATTTGACTTTGATGAGAGTGAGTACATGTTTATATCTTCAAAAATTGAAATAAATTTTGGTTGAATTTCACATTGCTGTTTTTGCTGAACTAATGCCAAATTAAATCCAGCTTCATTAGTCACAGGCATCTTGCCCTTTAATCTGTAGGTGGCGCTACATTACTCAAGGCCGACACATCAAAGCTTACCTGGTTTTTTCTTGGACTACACTCCACTTGCCTGTTTAGTTTGGAGAAAAATAAGCAGCTCTGAAAATGCTAGTTCTTAAACCAGTCTTAATCCCAACATTATCAAAGACGCAAAAGCAGCTTGATGCCATTTAAACATGTGATAGAAATTGTGGAATTACATAATCTCTTCATGCTGACCTTTGTTCCTCTTTATTCGCTGAACAGTCTGAGAAATCTGATATGTGATCGCTTATCTGAGCCCGGAGAGAATGTGGACGCTGTCTCTTCCAAAAAAAGGCTTTGCTAAAAGTCAAGAATTAGAGGACTATGAGTATCCTGTATTCAGCCAGTCCCGGCAGTGACAAACAAGAAGAGACTCTCAATGGGATGATTGGTCTAATGCACCACACAGAGGTGCAAATACAGGAGGAAATGATTGTAACATTTAGTTCAGAGAGCACAGTGTACCATCCATAATTTCATGACTGGGCTCATCCTACTTGACATGACTATGCTTGCTTAGATGGGTTTTTTTTTTGACCGAAACAGTTAGTGAGCTTCTTGTATTTGGAACATTTAAAAAGAGATGTCAATAATATGATCAGATTGCAATATATATATATATATATATATATTAATTTAGTTGTAACACTGGAACACGGGCAGCAGAGAACATGCTCCATAAACTGTAATAGGAGCGGACATGACTGCAACAACATAAGCCTTAATAACTAGAGTGTCCTGAGCTGCTTCAGCACAGGAGTCACTCTGTTGACTTGTCAGGCTGAAAAAGTGGCTGCATGTTCATCTGGAGGGAAAGGAAGACGGGGCAGGAGGAAGAGAGAAAGATGGTGAGAGCAGCTCTTCCTCTGAGTCACTGTTCTGTTTGCTGTCACAGAGTTTTTTCCACCTACCCAATCATTAAAAAAAAACAATGCATGCAAAATGCGTTAATTGAGACAGAGCAATTACATTTCCTGTGTACATTTGTATTACTGATAATCCATTGGTCATAGGATATAACTGAAAGTGAGACAATTTGTTTGCCTTCTTTGTTCCTTTAAATCAAGGTTGAAAGCCCACCTCTGTAGCTAACAGATAATCACTGGGACACTGACCAAACATATTTGATGTGCCTTAATGGTTTTGATGATGGCACTCAATAAAATGTAATAATTGTTACTGGTTTCAAAATTGGTAACAGAATGTTTTTATTACTTTCTCTTTTTGTGTTTTATGAAACACTTTGAACTGCCTCGTTGCTGAAAAGTGCTGTACAATTATACTTGATTGATTGATTGATTGATTGATTTAACCACTGCAGAGCTTTTGTTGATCAGAAATGCCCTAAGCATGAGCAACAGTGAATTTCAGGCCAAATGAAATTTGCCACATATGAAATTTCATAAAAATGAAAAACTGAGAATACTTATAAAACAATGCCCCCCGGATTTGATTGTCGCACAGGGATGTAATTGAAGTTGTTGAAATAACAATTATTAAATCTGAAATTTATGGAAGTGTGGCGGAAGAAAATCATTGTTGAACTACAAATCTGGTGACTTCTGAATGATGAATCCAGTGATGCATGACCTGACAGAGAAAATCACCAACAAGCTAAACACATTCTGGGTTTGAATTCTGGGTTCTTTGTGCATGGAGTTTGAATGTTCTCCCTGCGCATTAATGGGTTCTCTCTGTGTACTCCGGATTTTTCCGGAACATAAATTGTTCTAGATGTGAGTGAGTGCATGTTTGTTTGTCTTTCGTTGTAGTGATTAACTGGTGACCTATCCCCTGCCTGTTGCCCAATGGTGGAATAATGCTGGAATATTTCTGTTTCTAGATGTGTAAAGCTGGTATTAAAAAGCCCCAAATGATGTGAAACCCTGTTTGCAGCGAAAGAAGATTCTGCACAGAGTTCCCTGAAAGAGGGCTCATGGAAATGCACACAACACTTTTCTTTTCTTCATGCTCTACTTTGTAATGGCCTATCAGATCAAATTCCAATAAACTGCACTCAGGTTCATGGTTCATAAAAACATATGCAGAAAAATTAAAAAATTCAGCCTGTGTAACATACTTTACAACTATCCTGGTGGCCCAGTGATCTATCTCAGCCACAACCTCAAGGTTTTTCTTCTCCAAGCTAGAAACCAGATGAAAATGGATACGTTCAGCCGCATTAGTTTGTAATTTCAAAAGAACAACAGCTCAAAGCAGTTGTGTGTGGAACTGCTTTTCTATACGAGCCAATGCGTAAAATATACTTTTGAGGCACTTTCCATAAAAATCAAAAAAACAGCTCAACCCGGACTCTTCAGCATGTTTCTGTGCTCGCAGCGGACCGTTAGGCTACTATTTGAATTATACTGTCTTGTTTACTGTTTTCTGCACATGAGAGAACAAAAACAGCTCAAAGCAAAAAGTAAGTGTGTGCATAATAAGAGTGGAGAAGTGCAGGCCCCACTAGTGTCACGTCTGCGCCCTGGTAGCACAAAGATAACGCTGGCTGCAGATGGGGGAAAATCAGTGCGAAAATGAGGTCTGTGGTTTGGGTCTGCTAGTGGAAGAAGGTTTTAAATACAAGGCAAGGTTATAGAGCCTTCTTTATATTTTTTTAAAAAAGTACACTAAAACCAATTGTTTTGTAATGAATAAATGACTTACTGATCATATATTAATTTCTTTCAGGAGCCTGTGGTATTGGGTGTTGTGTTAAGAGTAGAATGGATATTTGTATTTAACGGCGGACAATATTTCCTGTGTATAACAACTCTTTGTTTCAATAACAGATGCTTATCTCTGTGAATAATAAAGGGTTCCACTGATATAAATAGGAACAATCGACCAAAGATTTACAGGCACTTTTAAATCAAAACTAGACAGTTTATGTGTCCCTGCTCAAATGAAAGCTGAAGTTTGAAGTTTACACTGAAATTGATTGTTTATCTCAAGATACTTATCTCTTTAATGACCAATATTTACAGTAATATTCAAGTCTTTGGTTTTATTGCAAAGCTAAACAGATGACAAGTACCACTGTGAGCAAATTAAAATTTTTATGTATATAAATTTAATCTCTGCCACATCTATTTAAATGAGAAATAACAGAGAAATGTTATATTGAATCTTTAAATTATATTCTTATTCTTGTTCTCTATGTTTTGTCAATGCATTCTGGTATTTAACTTGAAGCAAAGCTCAGCTTAAGTGCACTTCTGTTCTAATTGGCTTCATGGTTTCTAACAAAGTTATTAATTCCATTTTTTTTGTACATTTTGTGACTTCTGCTGCCTCAAACTCTTCCCCTCCAGGATTGCCCTGTATTGGCTACATCAGTTTTCCAATCCACTCTGATTTGCCTTATTCCTGGTGAAATAAGGCACATCATGACGCCATTGGAAGTGTGTCCAGGGTGTTGTGCTATGTTAATTTTCTTAACAGCCTTTTTCATGTGGTCAAAAAGGCTCAGTTTTGGAATCATCTGACCACAGCACCTTGACTGTCAGGTTTGCCATGTCCCCCACATGGGTTGTGGACTTTTAGCTTTTTTTACTTGTCTATAAAAAACAGATTTATGGAGTTTGCAACTAATAGGTGTTCTGTCAACAAATTCTCTCACTGGAGTTGTGAATCTTTGCAGCTCCTTACAGTAGCCCTCTTGACTTCCTCTACAATTAATGTGCTCTTTGCCCGACCTACAAACCTGTGTGCTAGGTTTGTAGCAACAAATATTGTTTTATATCCTCATGTCTTCCTTGGTCTTCACCTGCATGTTCAAAAGTCTTCTCTGATAAACTTGAGGCCTTTGTGGAAAAGCTGTATTTACAATGAGATTCAATTTTCAGAAGTAGACATTATTTTCTTATTAGATGACTTCAGAAGGAATCTGACTGCACACATTTTTTCCTTAGGATAGTAAAAGTAAAAGGGGTGTGAAAGTGAATGCATGTCATATTTTTTAGATTTATATCTGTAAAACATTGTTAATTCACTTTAGCTAAACCGTATTGATAGAACAATTAAAATTCCACTGTTTTCATTTAGTGTGTTCACTGTAAAAAAGCATCAGCAAAAATACTTGCTGTATTATTGTGTTTTAATACATTTTAAGGACAAAAACAGTTGTTTATATTACTTTTTTTTTTACCTTCAAACTTGGAAAGACATTTGATTTTCATACTCAGAGAGCCTGAGTTCAATCATGTGTCACACCTCATTAATTTTTCTTTAATTCCCAACTCATCCTTTACTTCTTCCTCTCTCCTTTCATCTGCACTCCTCGTCCTCTCGTATGCTGCTGAGAATGTTCCCTTATGCTCCGTACTGTCAGAGCAGGTGGCAAACCGCAGGTGAACCTCACACCTCCACTTGCGCTGGCGTCTCTTGCATACAGTCACATTTATGATGCCGCTGGGCTTACTAATTGGCTGCAGAAGATCTCACTGACCTCTTTGTGGCCTTGAAGCAGGACTCATGTCCTTTGTTTTGTTAGTGGTCATTTTGTGAGTGCGTAATTGTAATTTCTCCTCGTATCAGCAGTTTGTGAGAACATATTCAACATTTCAAAACGTGAAAAGCAATTTAGCTCTTCGCATTTTGACTAATTAGAGATTTATGAAACAAATGAAATGCAGCTGGATCATCTTGCAGACATTATAAGGTTTCCTCAAACACCATTGCTCATGTCTGCTCAGAAACGGCAGTCGTACATGAGTGTGTGAGCTGCTGCAGTTCAGCGGTGGAAACTTGCTAAGGGGGCGGCAGATGTGACACGACTGCTAAGTTTTAAAAATGGAAGAAAGAAACCCTGTTTGGTCGAGTCGATAACCTGCCACAAATAAGGGCAGCTAAGAGGACGGAAAAGGATGAAAGACAAATCCACTTCAGCTGAATTCAGTCTGATAATCACCACCAGCATCTTGTTGTTAGTTTCTGCTCTCCGCATCCATCATGCTACCTATTTCTGAGCTGTGATTTTTGCAAGAGCAAATAGCTTTGCGCCGGGAGTCCTTTTTGTGTTTTTTAGGAAGTCAGATTTCAGGTCAGCTTATGGCTGCAGTCTCTTGAATAATTCCATTTGTTCTACTTTGAGGATTGCCTCTGTTTTCTTTCGTTAGGGAATGCACCACTGTCTGCCCTTGGTATGCTGTCGGGGAATGTCAGAAGAATGTATTTACACCCCAAACCTGGGCTCAGAGCAATGTTTAAGAAAGTCTTAACATTTGCACAAGGAAAAAGAAATATCTCAATTGTTTAGTGCACCGGAGAAAACAACTTAAAGTAACATTTTATTTTATAAAAGTGTCTCTATAATAATATAAAAAAGCTGTGACTACAGCTTTTTTATAGTCAAAGCTGTAGTCATTAGATATAAAATTTTCTAATGTATAATTTAATTCAGTCATATAAAATAAGAAATAAACAAAGTGAGAATCATACTTCATAGAAGAAAAACAGAATAAAATGAATACTATTTGATTTTTTTTTTTTATGTTTGCTTGAGTTCTTGGTCAAACCACAAATCCTCCCTCATCATAGCAGTGGTTAAGCAAAAATACCTGCCAGCCTCGAGGAACACATTATTTGTACCTTACACGGTTCAGTGCTTGTCGGCGTGTGTGTGTGTGTGTGTGTGTGTGTGAAGGGGAGTAGATGAGCTGCTTTTGCTTTGTCCACAGTGACACTGTGACACTTGCTTGTTACTTTGAAAATCCTTTGAGGCAAAATGTTGTGTATATACAGTATGTAAGCAAATATTATGCTGGCATTAGCTGTCAAGGTTAAGGCAACACGATGTGCTAATCAGACACTTTTTCATGCACTGACTTTTGATTTTTATTTTTTTTTATTGAGGACTGTGATACAAACAAACTCACTGATGTTACCTTTGTTCCTGTTCACAAAAAAATGGGAAAAGAAGAGCTAAAGGGACTTACAAAATATTAACTTACAAAAATTAGTGTTTCTTGCCTTTTTTATTTTTTATTTTTACTAAACTCAAAACAAAATTCCTCAGAGATCATGTTGTTTATTGACATATTTAAATGCTGAAAAAATTTCTATTTTCAGACAAAGGTCAGAGTTAATCAATGTAAAATTGACCTGTTTTGATCTCTGGTTGTTATCTGTTACATCTTTATTGAGGAATACCGTAATATAATTTAGTTAGTATACACTATGTAGGTAACATTAAGACTGTGACAGTGCTGCAGCACTGTCACAGCACTTTCAAGTCTTCCATCTTATCAGTCTTTAGTTTAGATCCTTATTAACCATTGACTGTCAGTGGTCTCTATTTAATTGTTGGCCAATTTGAGTTTAAAGGGTTTTGTACCTCCATCTCACACCTGGAAGTTGCCATTTTGCCCCGTCCTACATGGTAAATGGTAATTGACCTGCATTTGTACAAAGCTTTACCTCCCTCCAGGGTCACTGCCACCACTACTTCCATGTCATGCAACTCACAGCAAACCCTTTGGTACACATGTAACAATTTCTTTCTATTTAAGTATTTTCATAAATCGAGGTTATAGCCATATAAATGCTTAGATCTCATGTATAATTTAATACAGTCATATAATTTCTGACAAGTTTGTATTACACCTCATTTTCATTTATTTTTGGCTTTAATACATTTTTGGGCCAGTTGACACCTATGAAATGATAGAGAAATAACAGAGAGCAACTTCTAATCAATGTAAAATTACTCACAAAAGAATGTGCAACCTTTGACTGACAGGCATTTATTGCAGTAATCTAACAGCATTTCCTGAGAGTTTAGTGTAATTGTGATATAATTAATTATTTTCCTTTATTGGCTGTCAAAGCAGGTTGAGGCCAACCTCCCTGGTGGGTATGTTTCCACCTCATGTCCCTGCACAACAAAGTCGGTATTGATGACAGATAGATTTTTATGCCAGATAGCTATACATAGTGTTAGTGGTGGATAAGTTGACTCATAATTGAGGAGAACTTTCAACAGAGAAATGGCATCTAAATAAGGCTATACATAAAAGTAAAAATAAACAATCTTCTCTTTATGTTATTTTTGCAGAAAAATCTACCTATGATGCCTCTGGCTCCCCACCGAGGAGCTCCGCATTCACAAGTCCTCATGTCCAACCAATGGCTGAGGTGTCAGCGACGGGGGAGGTGCCTTTCCAAGTGGCTCATTCGGACAGCAACACAGATGTTGAGGGCGAAGGTTTATCGGGACAGCCGGCTTTTTCCTCCATCCTAACTGTGATGGCAGGAACTGTCAAACATCCAGTGAGCCTTGATCAAAGTAGAACCTTGCCAACTATCAGCAAGGATGATACACTCACCACCCAATGGCCTTCACATAGTTCCAGCCAAGATCCAGACATGTCCTCCTCATCATCGTCAGTCGGAGACAGCTTCAGAGCACGCTCAGGTCTGATTTTTAGCCGTCCTAAGAAATACCCTACATACCATGCCTCCAAGCCATTATGTGTCATTTATAGATGGAAAGCAGAGCGTCTCATCATTTCAATTTTATCACTGACATCAAGGTCGACCCAGCACCATCTTTCTTCTTTGTACCATCATTCTTGTTATCTTGATTTTTTCAGTCATCTTCCACTGAGCAGATAAACAAAGCTGTTTCATCTCAGGGTCAGAGGAGTGCGTCCAACACAGCCTGCTTCTCAGATAGAGGTATCAACGTTATTGCCTGCTGAGCCTCGGGCTTGGGTAGACAGCACTAGACCAGCAAAATACACTTCTTATAGGGTTGGTGACCTACAGTATATGTTGTTTAATGGGATACACAAAATGCCACAAGCGAGTCATCAATGTTCCCAAGTAAGCCCAGCAGAGAAGATAGCAATAAAATGACAGTCATTTTGTCTTACTTGGGCCAGTGACCAGCACTTTTTATTCTACTCCAAACAATGGTCTGAATCATTTAGTTAATTGATATGGATTCATCCAAAATCTGAGCATATGCCTGAACTCTGTATCTGCTGATAATCTTAAAAAAAGCTCTCCAATTTCATCCAATCAAAGGAATCATGCAGTTCAGAGGCAGCAGGGAGTTTCACATAATCCCACATCAGCACTGCTGTCTGCCCGTGCTAAAGGCTATTCACTTTCTAGTCATGTCACACAGAAGATGTTACACCGAACAGCCTTTATTAGGAATCAAGACAAGACTACAGCTGATAGTCACGCTTTATCCTGTAGAAACAGCAAAGGCATGTCATCAATCATTTCACATTCTGGTAATCCAACTGTAACACCAGCAACAACCTTCACAACCAGCAAATTGTTTTTTTTATTTTCCTCCTAATCTTCATCAGATCGAATGCCTCCCTCTCAAACCACAGCCACCAAGCCAGCACAAACCCATGTGTCTGTAGTGTCCTCCTAAGAGCATGCATGATCTAACCCTGGTGATTTACTGATGGCAGCAGGTCAAAGCAGTCCCAGACTTCCTGCTATCAATATAAATTACAACCAGGGAGAGATAGCGGGGGCTGAGCTGAGATCTGCTTACATGCCATCTCACCTGAATAACTCACTTTCACTTACTCAGCTGAGACCTGAGCCTGCCAATGCTTTCGCCCCCTCAGCCTCGTCCACATCAAAGTCAGATGCACCGAGAGATGTTGAGGAATTTGTAACAATAATGGCACTTTCAAGGATGTAGCCCACACAGGCTGGACAGCTCTAACGATATTTACACCCAACAAAAGGGCAAAATCTCCTTTTGAGCAGAGAGTGGATGCAAGGAAAACAACCTAAATGACTGAACATTAAAGAGTTAAATAAAAATCTAGGAATCTGAATAAAACCCAGTTCACCTGGCATCTTTGTAGCGAGGGTGATTTTGGAGCAGACATCCTCAAAACAAGCTCCTAAAATAAAGTCCCTGTTGAGAATCGTGCTTTAACCTCAACTTCCAGAAGATCAGAGAAAGAAGATGACATCCAAGAAAGAAAACAAAATCACATAATGTCAGACATGTCGCATAAAAACCAGTCTTCAAAAGACTTCCACCAAAATACCAAAAGTATTTATGCTACTCCCTTTTATGCAATAGAAATGAAGAGTCTATGACAATCTGAGATTCAGCATTTTACAAGACAGGGCAGTTTATGGTGTTCTATCTTTTATGACTTCAAAAGACACCTTTGTTTTTTTTTTTTGTTTTTTTTTTAATAAAGACAGTAGCAGAATGTCTTCTGCTAAATTACCCTCACCTGAAAATTTTGATTGTGTGTTAAAACCTGTTAAAAGCCCTTCAATTGAATTCTATGCCAATTTTTCTTCTTCTTCTTTAGCAAAACCCCTCCTGACACAAATGAGACAAATTTCTCTGCTGTGAGATCAATCACTAGCGGAATCAAATTCAATTTTGGGCCAGCAAAAAACCATTGCCTTAGCCGCTCCCTTTGCAGTAACTACCTCTTTTAGTGACGGACAGAACAGCGTGGAGACATCGAGTGCTATTTTCAGCTCTGGCAAAAAACTAATGGCTCTGTTTACAAAGTGGAAAGCTACCAAGCCAGTTCTGGTTCAAAGCAATGCTTTTAAAGCAGGAAGCGCATCTAGCAGCTTTGACAGTGCTAAATCTAATTTAGCAGCAGATGGTTCATCACATGAACATCAAAAACTGGAAGACAAACAAGAGCATAATGTGCATTTATTGAATTTGGATGATTCAACAGCTGTCACCAGTAGTCCATTTCCAAAGTATCTGACCGTTGGACAGCCTACATTTTCTACCTTTGCTTAAGGGACTTCAAACTATAAGAACTAAAGTCCTGATTTGCCTTTGGCTCATCCTAGATCTGCCGTATCTTCCAGTGGACTGCCAGAGTTATTATAGGAACTTCTGCTACATCTGTCTGGAGTTCAGATGTGTCTCTACTCTTCCTTTATATAAATACTAACTCTGAAATACTATCCCAATGCAATTCTTCTTGTATTGAGGTATAAGAGCATGAAAGCAGTTTCCCCAAGTATGCATTTGACTCGGTTGTCACATTTTCAAACATTACCTTTAATGCTGAACCAAAGAGGTCAACTTTAAAATCTAACCCACTTCCTATATTCTTATGTCAATCTCCATTCTAGTCAATTGCTATTCCATCACCTTCATTCTCTCAGTTGTCTTCTTCATACTTATAAAAAATCTCTTCAGTGTTTTATTCAACTAACATATTGTCAACACCACCAAACTTACACCCATCGAAAGTATCATTCCCTTGGTTTTCACCAGCTTTGACCTTAACATTAGGTTCTGATCACTCACAACAAGTGACTGAGGCGTTTGTTTTTGCAGAGCCAGAGATGGATGATCTTACAGCTGGAACATCTAAATCAGTTGTGTCCACTTTCCCCAAAGAAAATGAGGTTAGCCTAAGCTCCTCTCAGTCAGACAGGGTGAGCCTTTCTGCTGGGCCCATCGAGAACACATCTCAGGTATCACTGGTGACCCCGCAACACGATACCCCAACAGCCCCTGTCACAACATCCGCGTCACCACCTACAACAACTCCAACCACTACCACTAGCACGCCTTCTCCGAAAATAATGATGGCGTCGACCACCACGACCACTCTGCAGCTCAAACCCGTTACCAGAAGAACCACCACAAGCATCAAGACTTATACCAGCAGAAGAACGTTCACATCACCCAACCAAAGAGCAAACCCCCCGAGGGGGGTCACCTCCGTCTTTGTCTCACCTTTCACCACAACCACAGAGGCTCCACAGCCACAGTGCAACATAACTGAGAGGTTATGGGTGAAAACAGGTACACTCTGGAGAAGAAGAATATTATTTTCTGTCTTACTTTGTTTCCAGATTGACTTTTCTTTGTCTGTTTTAGTTGTTTCAATCTATGTAAGACGGAATAGGCTGGATAGCATTCAGAGGCAGAACTTGCGAAGGGGACTGAGTCAAGGCCTCAGAAAAGCTTTGAATGACACATCAGCCCAAGCACAGGTAATTATTCTACATTATGTAATATGACAATGTGTGTGTAGTTTTATATGTGTGTTTAAGTGTTTGGTTGCAGACATTTAGAGATTTGTTACATTCACTGATAACACAGAAGTTGAAAGAATCTGCAGATCACACCAATAAATGATCAAACAAATCAAACATGATTACTACGCATTATTGTGTGCTTACACCAGCCTCCTGTCTCCAAAGTCCTTTTTATTTTTGGTGTTTGTCTGTTAGGGACCTCCCTGACCTTCCTCATGCAAATCTGAAATGCCTGAGGTAGGGAGAGCAGCAGGAAGACCCCCCCCTAACCCAGCCCTCCACGCACACTAAACAGCAGACAGAGCAACATCACTGATGTACATGACACTGATTAAGTCAGATTTAAGGGGGGGCAGCAGGGATGAAGGCGAGGTTAAACCATGGCCTGTGGAGGAAGAAGCAAAGGTCAACAGGATGAAGCAGCTTTAAAAAAGCTCTGTATGTGATTTACCAGATGAATTCATAGAAAAGAAACGGCTCCCATGGAGTGGCAATAGTAGGTTGGGAGTATTTAAATTTTTTCCAGAACTAAATCTACTTATGCTGAATTTTTTTTTTTTTTTCATTATTTGAGAAACAGTTGTTCAGTGAAGCAATGGTGAGTTGTTCCTCGTTTTACCCTTGCAAGGAAACCAGATGTGTGTAATCATACCAAGGATCCTGATGTAGGCTATTACAGAAGAGATGAAGATTAATATAGAAATTAGGTTGACTGGCTCCCAGAAGACACAGTGTGGTGTCACAAATTTCAGTTACTGTACCAACATTGAAGATGATGTCGTTTAGTTTTTTATGGATTGTCATGAACAATCTGCAACAATATTGCTGGTATTGCAGCAACATTTTGCATACGTTGGATCTGGTTGAAAAGGGAAGAAAAAGAAAGTTTAAATGAAACCACTCAGTGTTTCCCCAATAATAAAACCAGTGCATGCACAAAATGACCTTTGTGTTCGGATTAGCTTTTCGTGGAACAAATCATGTTTCCCAATGTGCCAAAAAGCATCCTATCTCCCCGCTCTCCTGCAGCCCTCTAAAACCTCCACTCCATGTGAATTTGTATTAAGAGCACCTCTTAACTATGCAAGGTTATTACTGAACACAGCCAGATAGAAATATGTGAAAAAAAATATTTGAAAAAAGCAGAGTTAAACTTGGCAATGGGTTTAGTGTAGTTATTTCCTTCCTCCCCCTGTTTTACATATAAAAGACATAAAAAAAAATTGTGGATCAGTTTGATTCATTGTTTTTGTGTAGTGCCAGTTTCCATATACATACTCCCAGTGGAATATAATTACAGCAGCATATCTAAAGGACAGGCTCAGGAAATACAAACAACCAACCAAGCAAACAAACAAACAAACTTTGACTGGAAGCTTCAGAAAGGGGAATAGGCCTGTTCTTGAGAACTTGAGCTGGTATTCACGAGGATGGGACTCAAAAGTTAAAAACTCCCATCTCTTCTTATGCACAATCCTGGAACTACAAGTACTCTTATCACACAGATGCAAAGTTTCCAGTCTGGAAAATATTATGCAATTAATAACTTTATTTATCAGGGGAACATTTTACATCCAGATTTTACAGGGAGCAAATTTAACGAAGCTAGAACAGCCAGGTAAAATCTCTTCAGGTAATTTATTTATCTGTTTGTCCTCTTGTGTTCAACAGAAGCAAAACAGGCAAAGGAAAAAATAAAAAGTGAAATAACAATGGAAAAAAATACATTCAAACATTCTTACTCACTGATCCTGTGAGTGCTTGAATGACGCAATTTAACTACATGCTCCATTTTATTCCGAAGATTTTTAAATTTCAATTTGAAAAATCAACAGAAAGATGTCCCAAAGTTGGAAGTTCAGTTGGCAAAACGAGAAAGATTTTCTCCACTACTCAGTTTTACGTAGTTTGTAGCAAATGTTAAAGTGCTTAAACAGCTATTAATCTATGGTTATCCTGATTAGCTTAGCACAATAGCTAGTTTGTATAAAAAGTTTGAATACTTCAGGAAGCAAATAGTTTCTACCAAGCATCTTTGGCTGTCTTTACACTAACAAATCAAGGTCATTGAGTGTAAATGGGAATGTTTTCCTGCAAGTTTGGGGATGTTTTATTGGTAAAGGACACATACGCAATTTAAAAGTGACTCGCCAACATAATACCTTCCACTGTAAATAACGTGAAAGTTTGCTTTTCTGTGGCGTTAAAAGCCTAAATGCAACAACCTCAGTCTTATTTGAATATACAAGCAAATATATGAAAGCCATCCTCAATACTTTCTTGAAATCGAACTATTAGACTGATTTAGAATCAAGTGTTATAAGTTTTACCTATAGAGTGAGCTTTAATTTAGCTTCTATTGTTTAATATTTCTGTAATAATTAACTGTATTAGGTGTGAAAAACAATATCCTTCTGTCTGTAATAAGTTGCAGTTAGTGTGTGCAGTGCTATAAAATTTTTCTCTCTTTTATTTTGCCTTTCTTAACCCATAAATAAGTGTTTCTGCCTCTACATGGCTCCTGACTATGTGAAGCTCATGTTCTCCCTCAGTGTCTCTCAGTGGTCTTGAAAGGTGTTTTGCTTCAGTGCACTTCGGTCACCTATTTGAACAATGCATGGGTCCTTTATAGCAGCTGAAAGATTGGGGAAATTGCCTTTGCATTTAATTATAGACTAAAACGGTTGGGAGGAGACAAATGTGCCGAGCTGATTTTATAAATTAGCTCAATGACACAAGGCTAAAGATTAAAAACATTTTGAAGAGCTATTTCTGGATTTTTAATGCCAATTTAAAGATCTACATAGTTTTTGTTTTGGTAGTTGTTTTATTTTTCCATCTGTCTGTCCTACTCTTCATGAAGGAAATAATTGGTTTGTTCCTAATAGCATCTTCACATGGGTTGATGAGGATGAAGGGATGATAAAGAGCTCTATTCATAGAGTTTGTAACAAGGCTGAATTGTGTGGAGGCAGAGTCGTAACTTTCAGCTACGTAGATAAGAGGCTCTATGTTCCGGCCTCTTCGTCAATGCGGGCTCTTTGGTGGGTTTCAATAACAGATGTGAATGGTCCTACCTCTCCTACAAAAACACCTAGTTCCATTATCGCTCCTATCCCAGCTTTTATGATGAGGAGAACTCAGGAAAAAGTCAAACTCTTTCTGATAAAACGCATCGAGACTGTGTGTCGATGCACAAATGCAAAGCACACATTTATTTTTCAGCTCTAGCTTGAGCACTTAGACACCTGGTCTCATAACAAAAGCCGTCTCTTAAGAGACTTAAGGAGTTAACAGTCTCTTTATCATGATTCTTTTTTTGTTGCTCTGCGTCCTCCTCTCGGCAACCTCTCAGTTCTTGTGACATATCTGTATTCTTCATCCACTGTCTTCTTCTCTTGTGCTCATCTGTGACTATCAGAATAGTTTTTAGGAGACCTTGGTCTTTTTATTAAATTTTAGCATTTTCAGATGTCACAACTGACTGCTTTTGCTAATTTAATTTGACTTTATTTATTTATTTGACTAAAGCTAGTATCACAGCAAAAAATAAATAAACAAACAAAAAAAAAAACAAAACAGATGTTTTGACATAATAGCATTTCCTACAACTCGGGTACTTCATTACATTCTGGTGTAAAAACCCAAACCATTGGCCAGCAGTTGGTTAATTGATGCTGTGGGAATGTGTTCTGTCAGTATTTACTCCACATCTCATGAGTTTGTAGTAAATATAGATATTTATGAGTAAGTATTAAAGAGCCCACTTGGATTTGATGGGGATATAACACCTGGCTACACATTTTTATTCACACTGCAGTTAATACGCTAAAGGCTTGCTTGGATTGAAACATCACAATTTTTCTTCAAAAAAGCACATTTAATAATCAGTACATCGCACATGAAAACCCTACAGATAACGCCAACATATTTTCAACTGAATGATGATAGATTCAGTCAATGTACCTATTAGTGAATCAGTGTGGGGCCTGATTTATTCTGTATAGTCAAAAATGATAAATTACAACAGAAATTTTGGATCCCACAGCCTGCAGGATTCTTTCATTTATGTAACATTGGTTGTGAACAGAGGTACCAGCAGTACTGTGGATAAACAGATCCGTACTGGCATTTGGTAACATTTAAGAGACTTGCATTTGATTTTTGTTCCCATTCGCTCTCTCAAATTATAGGCACATACATTTAAGCATAAAATTTGTCTGTGATGTTGGGTCAGTATCCACTATAAGCTAGTAATGAAGCTGAAAACTGAGCCTACTTTCATTTTGCCACTACTGTGATTTTCCAACTCCATTTTATTTGTTGATGTTTTAGAATTAACCTCTAAAACATCTGAGACTGCACAATATATGAGCCTGATCAAGGAAAATTTAGACCTCGGCAGAATACAATGGAGCCTCAAATTGTTAACATTCAAAATGATTTATTTGGTAATAAAAACACATCAAATATCACTACAAGAACAGCATATCCACAGTAAGTGATGGTGGTAGTTGCATCATGACCTGGGTGTCTTTTCTTCAGATAGAGCTAAGGTTTTCAACAAGAATGGATGAAGGTCTGAGTGGTTCAAAATTATGTCTGTAAACATCCATCTCCTGTTTTTTTTTTTTTAAACTCAACTATCTCAGGTGGAGACGGTTTTTGGCTCTCCCAACATGACGGTTGCTTATCACGTGACAGGAGGGGAGACAGTTTACCCTCCCTCTGTAGTAGCAGAGGGTTTGATGTCCTACGGCCGTGATAAGCTGATTGCAGACCTGCGACAGTACCTCCCCATGGTGACAGCTCTGCCTCTTCCTGTTGCTTTGTGGAGATCCAGCCCTGCCACTGGCTTCCAGCTGAAAACAGGTCAGCCAACAGGGTGAAAACAAGCATGTCACAGATCAGCTTGAGACTTCATAGTGTTTTTTTCCCCCCTGCTGTGACTTTACCCTGCACAAATAAAAATGCTTTTTTGTCACACTACATCAGAGACTAAATTGACACATTACATGTGCGTAAAGTAAAGTTTATAACCATACACAGTGCATCTAAACCAAGTTCTAGCAGCCCATGAAGTCTTACATTGTGCCATTCTTTGTGTTGCAGTGTTGCAATTTGTGGGGGCAGGTGACGACCCCCGATCCTGTCGCTTCTTACAAATGATGGAACAGAGACTTGAGAAGGTCTTTTCTGAGGCACAGGCCAAAGTTCTCAACGCTAAAAGCCGGCTCGCAGTTCAGGTAATGCGGCGACCTTAATTTGCCTGTGCTGGGCTGCTCTGCTACTGTTAGTCATCTGGCGTTTTATAAGATTTGGCAGCTTCAAACAGATGCAAATTGCTCACCATTTGTGCAGAATTCTCCCCTCGTGAATTGGGGTGTTTCTGTGTTTTTTTTCACCGGCTGCTTTTCAGATGCATGGTAATTATGCCAGCAAACCACTGTTTGCATTAATTTTAATGCGCTGCCACATTAAAGTGCACCATGTATTAAAGCTAATTTGACACTGACACGTTTAAGTAAAAAATATGCTGCATTTTGTCCACTGGCTTTTATAGCTAACTGTTCTGTTGTTTTCCATTTCCTTCTGTTGTTTCCTTCGTCTGCATCTTGTTTTCTTGCTAAACTGATATCTGGGATTTCTTTCATCTTTTCCTAGATTCTGAGTGTTTCTCAGACACCAGGCTCTCCTGCTGTGTCTTTAGTCTACACTGTAAAGAACGGGACTATATTTCTTAATGGAACAGTTGCCTCCAACCTTCTTGGTCAGTTTTCTGCTGAGCTGGTGGGCTACTTCCTTTTCTATCCTCCTCTTATTATTGCTGAGCGTAAGTTGCATTTTTTTTCTAGTCTGAAATAAATGTGTTAATACAAAATCCAGCTGCTGCAAAGAGTGCATGCGTTTCATTAGGGAGTGTTTCTTTGGCAGCCTCAAATCTATTGTGTGAATTTAGAGAAAGTTTTTATGAGCTGTGGTCCACATGGAGCCACTGAGTCCGTCTTGTAAAGTGCCTGTCGGCCTAAATGACTGCCGGTTTCAACTGTTCTGTAGTTTTTGAAGAAATATTCAGTCTTCATCTGTTTAAAGATAAATAAGCAGTGACAGGAATCAGCAGGAGACTAAGCAGCAGTCCCAGTGGGAGTCCAGCGTGTCTCCGCAAAAAGAAATACGACAGGCAAAGGTCTAAGATATAAAAAAAAGAAGCAAGTAGTGGTTGGATGCGATTAAAAGAATCTAATTAATGAGAGGCTTTGTGGGTTTTTTTTTTTCAAAAAGCAATGTATGACAAAATAAGAAAAGTTTTTCAATTTGAGCAAATGTTTTTTTAATGAATGAGTCCATGATAGTCATAAATGAAAAGTAATATATTCACTAACAAAGGAATCTATCTTGGTTTATTAAGAACTGGTATATTGTAGTAATCCTATGAAGCTGTGGTTCTTCCTACCTTTAAGACAAGGCAGCTGTTACATTTTCTTTATATGAAATTTATTTTTTCTTAACATTCCTTTCCAATGAGTCTGAATACAGTATTATTACCTAAAAGGTGGAAATAAAAGCAAAGATAAAACATCTGTATTGAGAGCTGTCTGGCATGAGATATGATCACATTTTCATCTGATAGTTTTCTTATCTTGCCCCATACCACCACAGATATTCTCTAATTTTAGGTTTTAAATGTTGAGGCTCTGTAAATATAAAGTATGTTCTCAAAAATGTTTTTTCCTCTTTTCTTGTATCGTGCACTGTTTATTCATTAACTCTCTCATCATGTGGTACTCCTCTCATTTTCGACACTAGTAGAACACTCACATGCCCTTTTACATTTGATATTTACTGCGGCATTTTCATTTACAAAGTACAATTAAAAAATATATTTTTTTTTTTCTGTAATTAGATTTTCAAAGTTAATGCTTTAAATTACCATCTCTTCAAGCGAGACATCATGAATGAATACATGGTACATTTCTATTACATTCATCTCTATGTATCTTTTTTTTTTTTAAATCAAGAATTTCCACTTGTTTTAGTTTAATAATTTCACTAATATGCTTTGTTAAAATTTAAAATGTTTACAAAAATTGTTTCTTTTTTCCCATAAAGACTTTCCTGATGCTTTTTGTAAACATAACAGCCATGCAACCTTGATAAGCTATTCAGATTTTATTTTACAAACTCTGTAGATTTGGGAGGATAAAGAGAGGCTAGCTTTTCAGGTGCATTTCTTGCAAAAAAAAAAAAAAATTGTGTTGAGGTTCGATTAAAACTTTAATTGAGTTAATTTCAGGGTCTGTGCCTAATTAATCGC
Organism: Girardinus metallicus; assembly: GCA_903067095.1. NCBI lineage: Eukaryota > Metazoa > Chordata > Actinopteri > Cyprinodontiformes > Poeciliidae > Girardinus > Girardinus metallicus. Next base: position 26,276 of record CAEGAE010057877.1, read on the forward strand.
AATTAATCGCACTTTAATAGAAAGCTATATGTTGACAAAATAAGCATTATTTTCAATTCAAAAACCCTTTTTACCGCTAAATGTTTGAATGAATCGACACATGTGCTCAACAACAAATATATTACTGTTTTTTAAGCTATTATTTAGCTTATTCAACCATCAATGTTGTGCAAAGTAAAATTATATGCATTCAGCTTTCAAGTGTTTCAGGATCCGATGATAATTCATACAAATTCTTCAAAGAAATACTTCTTTTGAAATGTGGACTGTGGACTCTAGCGTTGGGATGTCTGTGCTTGCTGCAGCACTTGTTACGTTGTGATTATATTTTGGATGCTCTGTTTTCCCCACTTGCAAACAACAATAGTCTTTCCCAGCATCCCATCAAATAGCAAAAATTAACCCCCAATGGACCAAGAGAAGTGGGTTGGTAGTCCACTGCTACTGTTTCTGGCCAGAACCTTTGCATGTAAAAAAAAAGAAAACCCTGATGCAAATAATTCCGTTAATATTTTTAACATGTTAAATATATGTGATTAATTAATTGAAATTAATGCATTGAAGTCCCCATTGTAAAGAAGTCAGTCTGCCAAACATATTTAGCTTAAATGAACCCACTCTGATTGGGCTCTAAGGTTTCCCATCATGCTGGTGAGCTGTACTCAATACTGCAACCTACATACGCACTGAAACTCTGCTTATAGTTTGCCCTCTTTTGTGGTAAAATGTAGTCCTGTATTTATCAGCTGGCCTGATTAACTTAACCCTTGTGTTGTCTTGCGGGTCAAAAGTGACCCACTACCATGTTTAGCTGTAGGAAAAATACCCTAAACCAGTGGTTCCCAAACTTTTTCACCTGGGCCCCCCAGTGGTTTCCAAACATTTTCTGGGCCCCCTCCCCTATGGATTACAATAGGGAGAGTTAGACTCTGGCTGTCTGGTTGAACGATTTATGTGAGCGGGGAGCGGGTACGGACTTCCTGTTATACAATGTGTGTCCAGTGGGGGGGAGGTAGAGAGATCTACTCTTCTATCCACTCAAACACCTCCTCCCTCCCACCCCGGCACACACATCGTTCATCGTTGTTTCTTTTCTCCATTCATCCATACCGCTTCCTGTGCCCCCCCTGCAATGGCACTGTGCCCCCCTTAGGGGGCGCACCCCACAGTTTGTGAACCTCTGCCCTAAATGATCTCTTTCCAAATTGAAATGTTATGACTTTTTATAAATTGTCCTACATAAGATGCTGAACATCTTATGTAGGACAAAAAAGTTACTGATTGTCGACTTTTTTCCCTATTTGTATAGTTAATTCAGAAGTAATTACTTCACATTTACATAATTACAATAATAAACCTTTACAGTGTAAAAGAAAACTTATGACAGTTGGTAATACTGTCGATCGTCTTTTGGTGTTGTGTAACAAAAAAATACATGATAAAAATGAATTAAATTGAGTTAAATTGATAAGTAACAGATTTCATCATGCAAAAGAGATTTTGGATTTCAAATTCAAGTAAGCTGCTTTATTTTGGGGCTTTTGTTAGAGCGGGTCATTTTTGACCCGTAGGACAGGGGGAGTAAACAGAATGTTAAGATCACATGAGGGTTAAACCTACCTCAAGATAATATACAGTTGTAAAGGTGCAATATAGATGTCTGTGGTTTGAACAACACCTTTTTAATTGTCTGTTTGAGATAGAAAGATGTGCTGTTTTCCTCTGTGCTGCCTGTATTTCCCCATCTTTTGCTTGATAAAACTGGGCTTTTTCTATGTGTAGAATAACGCTCAAAATCACGAAGGACTTGATGCTTGAGACATTTGAGCAGCATGAGTCACAACCGAGACTCGCTTTTCTGTTATACCTTGCGGCTGATCACAGCCTTGAGAGCATTTTTTTCTGCCTCTGGCAACAGCCTGCACTTGGAGCAATGTGTCTGTCACATCCCTGTGACAGATGTGATATTTCGAAAAAATGCCCTGAGATGGTGTCTTTAGAACTGAGACTTTCACTGAGCAGATTGGTAAAATATGTAGAACTTCTGATTTAAGTCCAGTTGAGACAAATTTTTACCAACATCTAACAGGAGAAAATCATGAATGCTACGATTATTTGTCGTATAGTTGAAGGGGAAACTGTTTTTTAATGGTTGAATATTTTTACCACTTCACATCCATCATGATGCAAACCTCAGATACTGGCTTGCAACTGTCTAGGGTTGTGGTAAAAAAAAAAAGACAAGCTAATTTTGTCTTTTCATGTTTGATTCTTCTTCCAGGCAGAAAATCCATAAAAACAATGTCTCTAAGACTTTGTGACTTTGCCAAAGCTGAACAAGAAAAATTCTGGATACTGGATGCTTTTAATACACGCAGATGGAAGCATGCCCATCACATCCAGCTCCTGTTTCTTTACGTCAGGTTATAGTTGTTCTTTCTCGAACCACAAATAAAACAGTAAAGATGTAGAGAATTAAAAACAACATTTTACCGTCATTTTGAGTAAGAGGGACAACATCTCCCTGTTGGAAACATTATGCTGAAGATTATAAAATGAATGATGCATCCACTTGAATGATTTGGAGATAACACGCTTTCATTAAAATTTAAAATGTACAAGATCAGAAAATGTTTACATATATAATCTTCACAAATATAATAACAGAAGAAATACAAGCAAATTTCACAAACAAGAACTCTGAATATCTCTGTTTTCTGAAAAATTTAAATCAAAATCAAAAACATTTAGAGACAATTATTTGAACTTAAAGAATGAATGACTCATGGTATATTTTGTAGCTTAACCTATATTGTATTGTTTTATTATTTCCCCTGACACTCCAGAGTGACTGGATAACATTTGTCAGGATTGAGAAGCAAGTTTATTTTTAATCAGCAATGTTAGTTTCAATAAAATGTGTTTATCTGGAAGCATTTTACTTCTTGATTTGCAGCTGGTGTGTTCGTGGCAGAAACATTTATGCTTGATTGCTATGAATCTCTACAGTATCTTACTAAAAGTAATCTGGAGTTTATCACTTATCTTTTTCTGTCTTGGTTGCGTATTTTTCATCACAGTAGATATGTGATTTATTTGCAGATGGTGGATAAGCAGCTCAGCCTGGTAAATAAAATGTGGTTGCATGAGTTTTTCCTGACTTTATGAGATGAGTATGTGGAACCTGCGGTGGATTATAAGAGACAGCCAAGGCAAGAAGATAGATATTTATTTAAAAACATATGGAGGTTTTGTTTTCCAATCTGAGAAGAACAGAAGGTCAGGATTTTTTCGCCAAAATTCAATCTGGAAATGATTTTTCTTATGATCTTAATTTTTAGTTTATTTTCTGGTTAAATGAAGATAAATTGGATGTCTGATAGAGCCAAAATGAAGAGCCTCTTCAGTTTCTTTTTGTACTTCGCTGGTGAAATTAGGCTGAAAGATCTGGTTAACTACAGATCCATTTCGTTTTTCAAGCAAAGAGATGAAGACAAGCTCCCCTGAAAAAGACTCAGGAACTGACATAAAAAAAAACTGAAACACAAATGAAATAGCAGAAATACTTTAGATAGCTGTCATTTATTGTGCTTGTTTTTGCTGTACGTTAACTATTCATAACGTTACCCTCTACAAGGGTAGCACAAGCATACTCTGGCAGACGTTGCTCCCACATTTCAAAGACAATTATTGCAGCAAATAATAAACAGTGGGTGATTTTCCACCACCCTGAGTTCTGGTCCTACAGAACAGACCTGGGATCTCACACGACTCGAAAGTGGACGCCTGCAGCTCTGTGTTGCTGTGTGAGCCTTGTGTAAGCAGGACTGCATGTTTCAGCTCTTTTACTCCCTCGCCACTTTTAATCTATTTCTCTGAAGAACATGAGTAAAGCTGCAGGGAAATTTTTGTCTGCAATTAAAAAAACAATTATAGGTGGAAAATGAATTACTGTTTTAAAAATTGTTTTATGGATAAAATTTTTTTTGGTGCTTTTTTTAAAATGTCCTAAAGTCCTTTAATGGTTTATTTCCCCTCCGCTTATTGTAAACAGTTTGATTTGAATCCTTGTCTCTGATGATCCAACTAAGATTGCCTTTAGCAGATTTTGCTGACAGTTTTTCCGACCTATCTATTACCATTGCTCTTCTTGTCGCCCTTTCGCCCCCCCCACCCATCTCCCCCTGACACGCCTGAGTGTGCACTTATGCAAGTCTGCTATAGGAGGCCACTGATGCAGCATTCCCTCCAAATACCGCTGTGCCAAGCCCCCCCGGCACAGGAGCTTAATCAGGCAGGAAATACATGTAAGAGAATACAGAGACAACCAGAACTCATACGGCTTTAAGCACATGGTCTCTTCTCTATTTGTCTGACATTCAGAGATAACGAGGCTTTGAACAGATATCTCAACCACAGACAAGAAAAAAAAAAAATGTGGAAAAGTGTAAACTCTTGTCTACCCTTGTGATGTTTCTGGAAATTTTGACAAGACTTTCTCAAATACAAAATATGTGTCAACCATCTCATCTCAGAGACAGGCTAATCAAAGCCATTTAAATTATTCTAAATGTTTCCTTCACTCAAATCAAACTTGTATCACTTGGCATAAGAAAAGCTTTATAAAGTCAAAGTGCACAAGATTAAAGCTTGAAAAGAGGATGTGACTTTTATGCTAAAGTTTCTTTGTCTTTGCAGCACTTGAATACCACAATCTGAACACGTCTGTTGAAACCAGAGACTTTTGGGTAGTCACAGGTAAGCATGTCATTGCTCTAATTGGGTGAAGAAAAAAAAAATCCTCTTCTGAAACTTTCTGGAGTAGCTCAAAATGCATTCATCAGGCATGCATCCATTATTGAAGTAATGTTGTAGTAATTATATGATGGAATTAAAGCATAATTTGTTAAAACTTGAGAAAGGTCTGCTTGTGTTCATCAGATTTTCTTTCACTTTGGTCTTAACTTAAAGTTAAAACCAAAGTTATACATACATTTGGCACATGCATGTTTAAAGTAACCTTTTAAACTTAATGTTTCTTCTTTCTGGAAGTGATATGAATATTTTGGATTTTTCTAATAATATAATTACAGGACGTAGCATACTTACAGGATATTTAAATTAATTTTAACAAATGTAGAATTAACATTTTTTTTTTATTTAAATATTCTCTTTTGGGAGAGTTGTGTCTAATTTTCTATTGTATCTTCTATTGTTCCAAAATAATATTATCTGCTGAACAAAGAATAAATCTCAATGTTTGAATGCATATTTGTACATTGTGGCTCTTAACCTGCACATGCTGCAATATTAGGTTGAGCCAATACCAGGTCAGCACCTCCGTAATGAGATTTACTCCCACTCAACAAGACATACAACCAACAGAAATGCTTTTTCAGTTTTCAATAAAGTGGAGCACCTGTGTGGAGGTTTCTTTCTTTCTTTTATTTAGCACTAGTAAGAAAGGCAAAAAAAAAAAAAAACACTTTATTTTTCTGTGCCAACTTGTCTTTTTTTACTTGTTAGATCACATCAAATTCATACATTTTAACAGGCCTTTGAGTATTAAATTAGATAAGAACACAGTTTAGTTTCTCAAAATAGATGTTTGCTTAAAATCTTAAAATTCAAACATATTTTATGCCAATTTTATACATAAATTTTGATTTTTTTTTTTTTGGTTGCCACAACATGATAGTCTGGGAGAATATGGCATCTGATCCACATAACCTAAGTTTTTCAAGATAAAGCTCAAAATGTCATCTTTAAAAATGTTTATATTCTTGCTCAGGTTTTAACTACTTGGTTGAATTTGGTAAACGATTTTGGTGATGATAATGAGAGAGTTTTCAGTGACTCAGATAATGCCAAAATAACTGGAAATGTTTATGATTAATAGCATAAATAGCATGTTTTATGGCAACAAATCAATGCATATATGAATCTAAACATGGTTAAGACGATTTGTTAAGTTAAACCGAATATTAGAATGGGGAATTGAGGAATTAAGGCAGTTCTGTAGGCAAAACTAGATCCAAACTTGTCTAAAATTTGAGGCTGCAGGTATCCATCTTGGACTGACCACAACTTTTATGTGATGAACTGCCAATATTCCAGAAAGAGCACATTTTATAGGCAGTATTTTGGTTTCTCTTAGTGAGGTTTAAGGGGTCTTTGAAGTTAAAGGTCCAGTTTCCCAGCTGAACACACATTTTGGTTTTGCTGTTGTCTTCTGTGATGCAGGAATCAAGAAGCTTATGAAGCACCCACATATCCTAATTCATAAGCTCTTTGCAGTACTGTTTGAACATTGTAAATTGTCGGGACGTAACACTTTTAATATCAGTTATTTTCCCCAATCGTGAAAACATTCAACTTATTTTGCTTTTCCCCTTTAAGTTTTCTCTGCACATTTTAGGCTCTATAAACCAGAAGGACACATGCACATTTCTTACCCTCTTCTTGTTCTTTTTTTACTTTCTGGCCCCAAGAACAGTTTACTATCTGTCTTAACAACCATCTCTCCACTCTCTGCCTTATGACTGAACTTGCAGTGATCCAGGATGTTGATAATGCCAGCCTGGAGGGACAGTACCAAAGCTTTGCCAGTCTAATGGAGCAGCGGTTGGCGGACTTGTTTGTGTTGGCAGGGCAGCAGGGCACTCGTTTTAGACGAGCCACAACTGTGGGCAGCTTCACCGTCCAGGTACTAAAACAGCAGGCATCAGCTTATTTTGTCTTCTCTGATATTTTATCAGACTGCCCTTGCATGTTTATGAGAAGTCAGTGAAATGAAATTGTTAATGTTGGCTTCTTTCAAATGCTATGAATATTTCATAAGACGTACACTTTGATAAACACTTTTATAACACTCGAGATGAGTACTTGTGGTCAGTGCCTCATAATTAGGGAGCTTCTCAGCTCATCATTTACTAATTGCCCATCAAAACAAGCCAGAGACCTTTCACTAAACAACTGCTCTTAACATTTCAGTTTAGTCATTTAAGCAGAATTGCACAAAAATGTAATTAACTGCTTAGCCTACTGTATCATTTCTGATGACTATGGCGTAAGGCTTGTTGTCTTCAACCAGATGGTGAGCATCCGCAGAGTGTCCGGGTTAAAGAATCCAGCAGAGATGACCTACTACGTCCAGCATAATGGCATCCCTCTGTCTGGCACTTCAGCTGCCAAGGTCCTGAACACAGTGGACTCTCAGACCATGGCACTCACCCTGGGCTACTTTGTCCAGGTGCAAGCAGAACGTAAGCACATAACTTTTGAACAAACTCTTCACAGTAAGGTAAATGAAAGCATGCGGTTCACCCTCAGCTAGAAAGAAGAGCCGGCGCTGGGGTGACGGTCCCAGGAAAAAGCGTTGCTCTGTAATTTTCTTGAAATGCTCCCAGTGGGACAGTGTTTGTTTTTGGCTGCAGATCTGCTCAATGCTAAGAGGGAAAGAGAAGTGGAGAAAGGGTGCACACATGCTTATAGATTGTAGCCTACAATAGCTGAATCAGGGCCTCTGTATATCAGATTGAGCTGCACAATGTCACTTGGCGAGGGCGACTAATGATTCTGCATGTTTTAGATTGTCGTCTTTTGTTATTGCTTTAAAATCTCTACCCTTGCAACTACTGTAATTTCCAGACTACAAACCACTGCTTTTTTTCACACGTTTTGAACACTGTGGCAACAATGACGTGGCCAATATATGGATGTTTAACTTGAGACGAAAGAGACATTGAGAGAGGAAATGAAGGAGAGACTGAGGAAGTGTGTGATGAAGTCATTCTGAGGTTGTCCGATTCCGACACCGAAGAAGGCGACTTTACTAGTTTTAGTGCACAGGAGGAAGATGAAGATAGCAGTCAGTGACTGTTACTGGTAGGCTACCATATTTTATTTTGTCTTAAGCAGCCGTGTTCAGAAAACCATTTAGTACATATTTGTGTAAAGTATTGAAATAAAAAAGCTGTAAATAATACTTTAACAAAAATCTTTTTGTGTAACATCTTTCTGTATAAATATCTCATGTTACAACATGGATACCTGTGGCCCCAAGTGTGGCCTATATTTATATATATATATATATATATATATATATATATATAAGTTTTTTAATTCTTTTTAAAGTTATTGAGTGAGGCTGACATGCATGTGCGCTCACTAGTCTGGAAATTACAGTAATTCACTTGTGGACCAAATGTTTCTGTCACAGTCTTATAGTCTACTTAATTAAGAAACGGTAAAACGTCTTTCTGCTTTTTCAGCTGTGGTCAAGAACCCTCCAAATAACCTCTGGATTATTGCTGCGGTTTTGGCCCCGATCTCAGTGGTAACACTCATCATTATCATCATCACAGCTGTGCTGTGCAAAAAGAACAAGAACGACTTTAAAGCTGACGCCATTGGTAATCTCAATCCCAGAGCCAAAGTAAGTTTCCTTCTATCAGTTCTTTGCCTTTAGTTATGCAGTTAGTTCTATCAATTTCCATGCTTACTAAATATTATAATTATTTTTTGTTAGTATAAAGTTAATCAGCTAAGAAAATATGCTCTTTTATTGTGTTTTTGTGCTTTGTGTGTCAATGTAAAACATCTACTGTTCATGGATCATATTATTAAATACATCACCAAATCATTTCTCCAAACCTCCTTGGGCATGTTTACCAACAATAAATAGCTGCAGTAATGAGTTTTTTTCCTGTGTGCCTGAGCCAAGTGATGGAAATCATTTTTGACGTCAGATGCCGTCTGACCAGTTTACCTTCCCCTCCATCCATGACATGTGTAACATTCATTTGAAGAGACTTTTTATCATTCAAACTCTCAGTTTGAGTTGCACAGTCACTCCTTGACCCACCGATATAACTTAGGCTATTTTGGCTCACAATTATTGGCAGAAATGACAGTGCTGGCTGACAGCCAACTGCATCAGAGGAACAACGTTGGTTAGATTTTCGAATTGCAGATATTGTCACATTCACTACTGTGGTGAACCATGATTACACTGGACTCGCCACAGAATGTCTACAAACCCCTCGGTTTGTTAAGTTTCCAAGCTACTGCTCTTACGCAACATTTCTCTTGACTTTCTCCTCCTCAGTTGATGAATCATCATATAAATGTTGACTTCACTTCATGAGCGTAAATTGTACCCTTTTTGTCATTGTTGGATACTGTGCAGTGTGTTAATCCACTGGTTTGCCATTCCAAATGTAACTTCATCAGTCTTCTGCAAATTTTGGTGGATTTTTAGCTCCCTTGTTTTTGCTTTTCTCATTTATTATATTTTAAATACATCCCGGTGTCAGACATGACAATTAATATGATTGATTTTAACCAAATAACCCAAAACCAGTAAAGAGTATAATGCAGAGATTACTGCCTTAAGTTTTTTTTTTTTTTTGGCACATTACCTAAACTCTTTTAATTCTTTCAGTCTTTTTTTGGAGAATCTCAGATAATCTGGAAGCCAAACTTAGATCTCACTTGCACCTCTTAAACAGCTTCCTTTGTGTTTTCAGATGGCATATCGGAGGGATGTGAGCTATTATCACCAGGTATCTATCACTCTGTAATTCTTCTCATTAGTAATCTGTGTTTTTATTTCCAAGGCTCTGCTGAGCCTCCCGTCGGATTTGAATGGGATTCTGTTCAGAGAACACTGCTGATATAGTTCAGTAAATCCAGCTGTGCTGATGAAAACCAAGGATATAACAGCACTTCAGAGTAACAAAGCTTTCAAAAAGTAATTTTCTGGGAAGCAAGGTTAATATTGTCCTTTCTTCTTATTGCAGCTGTCTCTAGATAGCAGGATTTAAAAGGTTAGGCCTTATAGAGCAACGGAGTTATGCAGGATGTTTTAAGGAGAAAGATCATTTCTGCCTGGGTACATGCAAGTACTTATAGTCAACTAAGACTAAGTGCTTTCACATTGATACGATACGCTTGTTTATCTTGTTTTGGTGTTTGCATATGTCGGAGCAGACAAATTAAAATGCAGAGTATGACTAACAGCAGACCCCATCGTTTTCACTGTTGATTCATTCATAGGAAAGAGTTCAGTAAAATCTTATCCATTAAACCAAAGAGGTGCTCAGATTCTAACTACAGAGCAGTCATCACACACAGAGGAAGATCCTGCTATCTCATTTTATAAAACAGAGACCGCTAAAATCATTTTCATTAAATATCATGTGTGGTCTGCCAGGACATTTAACATATTTCATTTTCAGCGCACGCTATGAATACTTGCTACTAAGGAATATGAAAGCAAAGGGAAGCTCTTGAAATGCTCAAAGATAGTAATTCCTAAAATTTTGAAAAGACCCTCATATTAAGCCCTCCGCAATACGGAATGTGCAAACCGAACCCTTTCATCATACTTACTTGTTAGTACTTCCTCTTTAAAGACTAGCAACAGCAGCACTTTCAATAAAACTCTCTCAGTGTGGGTGTGAGTGTGAGTGTGTGCTAAAGAAGATGAACGTTCAACGGGAGTATAACACATTGATTTTGCAGTTTGGCCCAGCTGCTCTCGGGCAGTGATGTGTGTCAGACAATTTATGACTCTGAGATGACAGCAGTCGTAAATTTTTCAGCATATATTTGTGTGAGTGGTCTTCCATTTATAAGCATACCGATACCAAATTTTACACTTGGTTTTACACCTTTATCTTATCTTGTATTCTGCTGAGCTTAGTCATTGGATTTCCACAAAGACTGGTGTATCTCCTCATGTTGACTACTGCTGTTTGGTATTTATTTAACCAGAGACAGGAAGAACATGAAGACAAGTCACAGTTAAATCTGTGCTTATCTATTCAAAGGCATGACGTGCAGTAATCCCAGTTCCGCTTTTTAAATCCCTCTAACTTTTAAGGATGTACTTGGCAACTATGCTGAGATGCTTGTCTGTGGGAATCTCATACATATCTTTGCATTTTTTATACTGAATTGCATTTTCTGGGCAGAAGGGGAGAAATTAGTTATAAACACTCTCTTCTGTCACTCTTTATTCCTACCTAACACATCCATCAGCCAGTCCAGGGATTTGACTATGCCAAGCAGCACCTGGGCCAGCAGGGAGGAGATGAGGAGACGCTGCCTGTCAGTCAGGATACTTTAGTGATGTCCCTACAAATTCGGGACACATCACTGTCGCTAGAAAAGGCACTGCAACAAGATGGGACAGCCAACAAAAAAAGTCACACTGCTGACAAACACAAAAGGTAAGATACTCCCACTGTTCCTCTCTTCAAGCTATGATCTCTGTTACCCTTTTATTTTCCAAAACTGTGTCAAAAATATTATGTTTAATATTATATCAACAGCTTTGGTTTAGCCTTCTTGTAATAAAGATGAAGCAGGATTGCTTTTTCAGTTGTTAGAGCACTTGCACAATTTGCAGAGGCTATATTTCTCTACGTGGTTGTCTCGGGTTTGGTTCAGGCTATCTCAGGCTATTTGCTGCATGTCTTTCCTGTCTTTCTCCTCCCTTTTTCCTCACTGTTCAAAAAAAGACACTAGAGCCTAAAAATATTTTTAAAAAATGAAGATGAAGCAATATCATTTTGATGTGTGCATCATAGCATATATTGAGAGCATGGCCAAAGCAACTTGAGTTTTCAATTCTGTGCAGTTAAAAAACTTTTTTAATTTATTTTTTCTGCAGCGTAAAACTTCTTTTGAAACAAATGTATTTTGCAACCTAGAGTACTGGCCAGAAAGCATAATAGTACAAAAACGTTACAAACACACATAAATAGCATTTGCTCTCTATTAAAATACTCCATATGCTTTTGTGAGTGGTATGCTTGTAACTAAATGTGGGAAAAGACAGAGCAACAAGTTCAAGGATCTTGCACTGAAGAGGAAGTGATTTTGCATTAAATATTTAGCCATTGTGGGGCGCAGCACGAGTGATATTGTAGTGGTAAACTAACGTCAAAAGCCATTTGGCCGAATCAAAACTTAATGTTTGATGAAAAACAGGATAAGATGTGTATTTTTAAATATCCTGAACATGTTCTTTAATTTTTGGTTATGTACTAAAATTTGATATGTAAAAGATAATTTTCAGCCCCTCAAAAATGTTGACCTTGAAATACTTCAACACACCTACTTTTTGACCTAAATTTGTGATTCTGGTATTGTCGATGGAAGAGGTGATGAGAGACAGATATTAAGAATGAATGAATAAATTAATAAAAAACAGTTAAATAGAGGAATAAGTTTTGCCACTCAGAAAGATTTGTTAGGGGTTTAGCAAACTGACATCTGCTTATTGCCCCCAACAGGGGGCGCCCCTGTTACAGATTAGTAATGAAAATGAGAACTCAAAGTTCACTGAATATTGTTTGTTTATTTATTGATTTATTGTTTAGTATGTATTATGTTTGACATTAAAAGGTTGGTACTTATTTTTTTTATTCAAATTGATCAATTTTATTCTTCTCAAGCAGCAGCTCTTGATATCAGGTTGCTCAGATGACACTTTAAAGTTTCTTGATTTTCTATTTCAGTTTTATTTTAAATTGCACCAAATTTCAGCTGCAATATTTGACAAACACACTAGTAAAAGAAAATCCATGCATTCATACTTGGTGGACACAAAATCCTGCACTTCATTTGTCTTCTAATCACAATTTTCTTTCAGTGAAAGTGAACGACACATCTCCGTCAGACTAAACTCGTTACGCTTCTTTGTGTCTTTCTCTCTGCAGCATTGCCTGCTTTAGAGTTTTTCCATTGCTGTTATCAATTTTAACAGACTATTAGGGGTTAGACCATGATTCTTTGATCTCACAGTCAGTCTTGTGTTTTTTTTTTTCAGCTAAGTACTGATTAGCTCTAAATCCAGCAAACACTACAGTGTTTGAAGTCATGGGAACAAGTATGAGTACAACAACTGTACAGATAATTTGCGAAGCAGTTGTAGCTCACTTTAGACATGAATACACATTGTTAGAAACATACTCAACATATGCTCAACCATACAATACGAAATGCGTATTGTACTATAGGTTGAAAAAGCAAATCTTAAACTCACTGCAATTGTCTGACATATTTCTTCAAAGAAATTACAGAATTATCTTAGTTCCCTTAGAGTAATAAAAGTCATAGTCTCTAAGGCTTTTAAAAATGTTGAAATTAGCACATTTTTCTCCTATTTTCATTCCAGGATTTGTTTGTTTCTCAGCTATGTGACATAAATGAGTAATCAATATACAGTGGGAAGCTACCGGTCTTCAACACAGCCAGGAGTCAAATGCCAACCTCAGGACATTTGCTGCATTCTCATTCCCTCTCTCTGCTTGCTTTCTGCCTGACAAATGTGGATGAAGATGATCAGTGCCACAAAATCTTAAAAAATTCATTCATTCACACAGAAAAAAGAAAAACAACAACAAAAAAAACCACCGGTTATTTTGGAGATCATTGTCTTATTTTGCAGTTTTTCAGTTGCTTATAAAAACACACCTAACATAAATGAATTTGACACAAGTGAAATGATATTTAGCTCCACCAATGTTTTTAAACATACAAGCAAAATTTTTGTGTAATAAAGAGATTTTTCTGTTTTATGCTATTTAGCTTAAATCCAGTAAGGCAGCTTGACCGTGCGAGAAGTATTCTTTAAACATGGATAATAGTTTTGCAATTTATTTAATTTTGTTAAAAACATTATAGTTAATGGACAAGAGCTGTAGTGGATAGGAGGGAAAAGGTGAGGTTGTAAAAAGAAAGGGATGACATAACCTGGCTGCCAGCCCAGCTTCCTGGGAACTTACCGCCTTTCCTGTTGCTATGGTTACTTGCAGCAAGTTGCCAAGTGAAGACGGTTCCGTCATCAGCGACGAATCAGAGAAGCTGAATTCTAAGAGGGGCCTGACGGTGCCGAAAGTCACAGCGCAGCAGAAATTGACAAAGGAGGAGGCCCGCAGGAGGGACGGTGAGAGTCGCACGTAGATGCAAATAAAAACGAGTCATTTTACCTCTTCTTCGCTGGCAAGGTCAAGAGCTTCAAAACAAGCAAAACAAAAATATGTTTTTCCCTTTTTGGATAAAGATGTTTGCTGAGGTCTGAGGTTTTCCATCATATAACGGGTCAGTTAAAAGGAATGCACTGGCACTGCAGCTTTTTGGTAGTCAGAAAGGTAACAACCTCCCTGCCCCCCAGCAGTAGGTGGAGATGGACCAAATGAATATTCATGAGACAGACACTTTGCTGAGACGGTATGGCGTGTTTGACTGCTGGATACTGTGACAAACCAAGATGAGCACACACACACACACACCCCCACACACACACCCTCTAATACTCAATCAACTCTTATAAGTCCAGAAATACCATGTGAAATCTCATAACTCGTGTTCCTTTAAATTTTGTTCTACTTTGAATAATGTCTTGTTCTTCCCCCTGTTCTGAGGCTAAGTGCTTCAAATGTGGTGGACATGAGTAAAATTTCTCCAGTTCCATCTCTCTGCTTGTAAATTTGATCACATTTGTCAGATTTTGATTTTCCTAACTGCTAGATTTGAATAATTCAACAGCTGAGTTCGGCGAAACTGGAACTGAGTCCAGTTTTTTCTGATTCTGGATAACGGACAAAAGTGCAGAGTCAGTTTCTTTCATTTATCACACAGATGCATTACCACAACACTGGAAGCCATAGCTGTCCTTGTGATCTATTGTTGCTATCTACAACTTCATTTACTGAGACAGATGACTTTTGTGTGATACAATTCAGGAACTGTTGGTTCACATTCTTCTTTTTTGGGGGGATGGAAGTAAGGGAAGAAGGTGGCCAGACAGGCAGGATGACAACTCTCCCCCCAATGATTGATACGGTAATGATTATTGGTATTTTCTGTCTCTTTGTTTGTAAACTTCTGCCTTTGTTTTCAGATCCATACGACACATCTTCTGGCTCCCTGCAGCTAATTTCCATAAAGCCTGTAACTGCACAGGCAAACTGCTCCCACCCTGCATCTTCCGACCGCAGCCAGGATTCAGCCGTCGTCAACGGAGAGGTGATTTACACCCACATCTGCACTTAGAGAGATATTGTTTTTTATTGGGCAAGAACGTTACTTGGAGATACAGTGCTGTAAAACAGTGCTAGCCCTCTAACAGATTTCTCTTTTTTTTGTCGCACTTGAGTGGTTTAAATTATCAAACAAATTTTTAGATCATAAAAAGATATTCTTATTGTCAAATCATTGAGATCAACTGTATTTTTTACTTCAGTATAAATGGTCACATCTTGTTCACGCTTCTAGAACCAAGAAATGACTGGAGTAGAAACTGCCTGACAGGATGAAGTAGCCTAAACGGCAACAAATTATGTCCTGATCTAAATTAAAACACATATGAGAAATAAATTGATTGAAGTCTCTTAGTCTGAATTGGGTTACAAAGCTGTTTTTGCAGCTACACACAGTGAGAATGATTATCCATAAATAAAGACAACGTGGAAAAGTGGTAAAAATTCCCATTAGATGACCAATACTCCAATAATAACTAATCGTAGAAGTCATAAAAAAAAAATATCCAGAATAGCATCTTAAGAACTGTTTAACTCTCTTGTCTCCATTAAGGAAAACTTTTTAAAATGAAAAAGAGGCTGGGAAAAATAGCAATGATGTCCTAAAAGGAACATTAAGGCTTGTTTCCAATTTGCCAAAAACTATTCTATGGACTGATGCAAGACACAGGAAATATTTTGAATGTGTGACCATCTATTAAAACTCAACACTGCATCATAAAAAATTAACATCATGATGACAGTCTTACTCGGTGGTAGTATTATGATGGTCTGGAGCTACCTGGATATGTAAAGGACATATTTGAATCTTTCCTCCAGTTATTCCACTTCTTTCTTTACTTTGACAAACCTTTGTGGTAATTTCCATTGCTCAGCACTATCATAAATTTTACTCTGTGAAAATTGTTTATTTTGAACTGAACCTATACATTTTAGAAATGATGTTATAACTTATTATTTAATTAGATTATCCCACAGAGAATGTCCATGCCTCTGGAAACCCTGAAGCACCATCACTTTGAAATATCTCTATCTCTGGTTATTTTGGATACTCTGAATCAGCTGTTTTATGCTACTTTCATACTTTAAATTTAATCTCTTCTTTCATTACTTAAGCCTTATGAAAAACCCTTCTCACCCTGCCATGAACCTGCGTGTTTGCTCTCGCCAAGTATTTCTCTCATGGCAGATATAGAAGATAATTTACCTTTCTACACACTGTTGGAATAAAATATGTCTTTATCATAGAAAATATTTTAATAACAATTCACCATGAGTGGCTGCAAAGATGTTCACTCTTTATGCTGATCGACATGCATTCCTTCTGCTCACAAAGGACAAGAGTCCTATTGTCCTCACTATTGCTTTGATTTTCTTGTTTTGTCATTATTGTAGAAGACAATAATGACTTCCTTTCACTTAGAATAGGTTTGACTTTATTTGTTGTGTTTGTATTGTGGTAGCTGCTTAATACAATTGCTATATGTCTAAACGAATGCAGAGTAAATTGTCTCCCTGAAAAAGGTATTAAGTAGTATCACCATGCCATAACTTCCTATGCCTAGCAAGAAAATAAAAACACTTCTTTCATGGCTGATCTTAAATTTATATCATATTCAACCCACAATCTGTACCACAGTAGAGGAAGTAAATGAATACTCTTCTCATTTGTAAGTTTTGATCATCTTGTGTTCAGTTGCATTTGTTGGTCTGCCCGCTCTTCAGGTTAGCTTGGCGTTGAAGCAGAAATCAGACATTGAGCACTACAGAAACAAGCTGAGGCTAAAAGCTAAGAAGAAAGGATATTATGATTTCCCGTCCACCAATGGCAGCAGCAGCGGTGGAGGTCGAGCCCTGGTGCATAAACAACGGAGCGACTATGAGAGGGAAGTCGGTGAGCATGGCAGACCTCTGGAGCCAGATGATGAACGAGGGTCCACATATGTCAAGTCTCACAGAAGGTAAGAGCAGATTAGATAGAGGAGATATATATTAATATATATTTACATAGAGACTTTTTGTATGTTTTGACATTGCTTGCGTTCCGTTGCTGTCAGAAAGTTTCCAGACCCGGCTCTTTATATCAGACTGTCTCATTCATTGACACACAGTTCTTCACCCAGGAAATAACAGGTTTCTAGAGTATATTGGTATGTCTTTCACACAAAAACCGATCTTGCAAATGCATGTCACCTTTGAATGGACATTTGTCCATTCTTCTTAGCAGAAATAAATTCAATCAGATTCACTAGGATTTGTATTGGATTTCCAGTTTTATCTTTCTGAGAATACAAAATCCTTCAGGTCCAGACTGGGACGTTTCCTGAGGCTTTGTCATTTTCCCAGAAATATGGTTGTGGTTGTTAGGGTATACATTCAGAAACATATTTATAATCGTGTTTGTATCCGTCACCCTCTTTGTCTTGACGGTACCCTCAGCTCATCTTGCACAAAATTATCTTTGCTGTTTTTTCACATTTTTAAAGGTATCATGGAAAGAATGCAAAGGCTTGGATTCTTCTGTTTTGAGTTATCACACAGTTCAATTTGTGTCAATTATGATATAAATTTCACTTCACCATAGATCCATCTTCATCACTTTGGCATCTGTTTCATCATTCTAGCACGCAGTGACTGATTTGTAATTTGCTGCATCAGTGGATTCCTTCTGTTCCCTCCTCTGAAATATATAAAGGGAAACATGGATATAAAACATTGTAACTATTTAGTTTTTTTTAATCTACCAGATATTACATCTTGCCCAACAAACCTTAATGGACTTTTTGGACTTGGAAAAGGGAATTACTATCTTTTCCATGCCACTCAGTGCTTGTGCAACCAGAGCCAAATCTGGTTCTGGGAGCTGATGAACTCTGCCAACATGATTCTGTTCAAGGTTTTTATGGTCACATTTGCTTGTTGCTTTCAAATAATAAAAAAAAAAACCTGCATATGCACTTTCCAGCACTAATTTTTAAATAACTTATCTAAATAGCCACAAACTTTAATATTTTTTAATTTGAATTTTACAACACAACACAAAGTGCCACACATTTGCAAGTTGGAATGGAAATCATATATTGTTGCCACTTTTTTTTTTTTTTTTTTTTACAAATAAAAACCAGTGTTGCTTACCACACTAGTATCATTGTGATACTGATACTGATTTTTGATATTTTGGATTGATGTGCCCACCTCTACTGATGTGTGTCTTGGCATCTGTAAATAATATTTTCCCTATTATGGTGTTTTACAGTGTGTAATGACACACACTGGCTATATTAAGAGATCAAAAGAATATTAAAATTTAAAACTCTTGTAGTTGTTCACTAATGTGTGACCAACATTTTTACTTTTATCTTTGTCCTCTTCAAATTTAACACCTATTTTGTCAGCACCGCACCTTTCAAATAGGAGTCCAATTATTTTCCTTACCTTGTTCATCGTGCCTCAAGCAATAAACCAACGAGGTTTATCTTCTACTTCTTTTGCGGTAGGCACATGAAAGACTGGCAGAATAATTTGAACGCTTTGAGTAAAGAATTGCTTTGCTGCAGGTTTGATTTGTGTTGCACTCACCCGGTTTACTCTAATTGGCAGGCATTCCCAGGTCGGACAGATGGCCTATCGCAGCAGACAAAGCCTAAGCAGTCCAAGTCCCGGAGGAACTGAGATGGACCTCCTAGTAATGAGAGAGAGGCCCAGAAGAGGCATCCGCAACAGTGGCTACGATGTGAGTCCCATGTCAACACCCACCAATCGTTTCGACCCAACCTGATCAGCCAATTAGCAGCTCAAGCATCTCTCTTTTTTTTTTTTAGAGCTATAGCTTAAAGGACCACTCTACTGGTGATACGAAATGTCACATTAAAGAAATGTGTTGTTTTAATGGGCAATGTGAGAGCAAACTATAGGGGAGAAAACGCACAGTACCTCTCATTAGGGCTAACGGTTCTAAACTTCCCAAGACCTACTGGACAACAACGCTTGTCCAGAAGAGCTTGTGTGTACATTTACATTGTTAAAGATATTGGCATAGAAATGTGATACTGCAGAGGTGTAGTTAACAGAGGGACGTTGGATTAATTATACTCCAACTTTGGCAAATACCAAGACCTTTAGGAAATGCAGACTCTTGATGCAGAAATATAACACAAGTTCTCATTTTGTTTTTCCAAAAAAAATGTGACCAAATTTCACAGATCAATTACTGTAACTGAGCAACGCTAAAAATGTAGGCTCCACAACTGTAACATATGCAATTAAATGGGAAACTTGATTATAAGGATAATGAGGACTCTGTGAAATCCCTCTCTCTTTACTGTGAGACTCGATGTACAAACAGAGCTATACATTAGACCTGTTCTACTCAAGAGTGGTTTGAAGTGTTCTGTAAACTGTGAGCAGAGAAATGGGCAATTTATAATTAAATGTAAAGATTTATAAAGCATTGTTCTGCTATTCGTCTAATATGCTTTTATGGTCTTGTAGTCAGAATATTTTTAGCGTCAAAGAAATTCGAAACATTTTTCAAAATTTCTATTACATTAGAAAAGTACAGGCATAGTTAAATGGAGCATTTGTGCAAACTGATGGTGCTTTGGATCTTTTTGGCCTACACAAAAACAGCATCAGAAATCTCACATTGGTCCAGTGACAAGCATTCACCTTACCATCACAAGGGGATTGAATTGCGGAGAAAGTATGACACGTCCTCTGAAAAAAAAAAAATTCTTATACTTCTATGACCATGTGTTGGTTTGTTCTGTGTTTTTTCATAAGTCCTGGCCTTGTTGAACACAAAGGGAATCGTCTGGCTGCAGATTTAAGTCTCTTCCCTTTTTCAGGAGGGCTGATTTATGAGGTGCACTCTGCTGGCTCTACTGTGGCTGCCCTCTTTTTGCACAGGAAGTAGGGCAGCCTCAAATTATATAAATTTGTCACTGTGCTGGACTACTGAATAGATGGACATTGTGACAAAAAGGTATGTTAAAAGATAAAAATGATTAGGACAATAAACACTGCTCTCGAAAGTGTGCACAAGAATTGTGCACACTTTCGAGTGTGCACAATCCTTCAATGGTAAAATTTGAATCCATTGAAGGATTCAAATTTTACCAGGTTCAATCTTTTCAAAACATTTTTGTATTTACAGTGTTGCATTTACTCTGTACACGTCAAATGAAACACAAATTTGTTGAAAAAAACATCACATGTAACCACAGTCTTTAATAATACTTATTTAAGCACCCTTTAAAAAAAAACAACAAACCCCCCCTCCTGCAAAAAAACAAAAAAAAAACTAAACAAATGTAAAATATTCAGTCTTCTCTTTGTCACCAGTGATAATAAATCACCTGAATCAGAACTTAGGTTCAAATCCTGATAACAGCAAAGAAATTTCAAGGGAATATAAAATAAACTCATTGTACAAAGTATCATTCAGGAGAAGGATTCAAAAACTCCTCTGTGGTGTAAATCCAACACGGCACAATGAAGGTTAGGGTAACATCAATTCTTAAGGATCTACAGGAATTTCTTCTCAGCACTGGAAATATTCTACACCAATCTCCTTTATCTTTATTGTGCCCAGAATAAGGGGTAGGGCTACTGTAAATAAAACATCCAGTTCTGACAAAAAAAGGAAAAAAAAATCTGAAACCTTGTAGTAGAATGTAATGTGGTCTGATGAAACCAGACTGGACCTTTTGCTAGAAAATCTTAAAGGTTTTACACAAAGCAAACAATGAAAATTGCCAGACAAATACTATGCCCACATTGAAACTTTGTGGGGATCTTTCTCTAGATTCTTTGTCACATTTAACTGTTTTCTTTTTGTCTTCAGTTTTCATAGTTTTTGAAGTTGTGTTGAGTCTAATCTATTAAATGTATATAATATATCATGTTGTCTATATATTTTATAGACTGAGCCGGAGCTAATCGAGGAGACAAATGTTGATCATCTTCTGGGGCCGCGAAGATACATGTATGGTCGTGGCCTTAAAGGCCACTCAGAGACATCCACTCTGAGCTCACAGCCATCCATTGATGAAGTGCGACAGCAAATGCACCTGCTGCTGGAGGAGGCGTTCAGCCTGGCTTCTGGGGGCCAGTCCACATCTGGAAGGCATGGCCACCACCAGCAGACCCCTCCGGACCAATACAGCCCTGCGCCTCCTCTCCCATATGCAGACGTGGTCAGCAGCGTTCCAGGCACTATGAGCTCGGGGCGGGGCGGACTCCACTGGGTGCCATCTTATGGAGCAGATATTTATCAGTGCAGCCTGCCTAAACCTGTGAGTTGGAAAAACTATTCTGTCTTTTCAAGTGACAAATCCAAAAACAAGTCCTTTAATCAAAAGAGTTCCTACTGTCTTTTAAGGCCTTTCGCTTCACCCAGCTTCCTGAGATGGCCGTGGGTTCTCCGCCTCCTTTACCACCTCGCACTGGACCTTCTCACAGAACCTCCTTAAGACGGTAAAAAATTAAGACACCCACAAATGAGGAGTTCATTTTCAAAATTTCAGAAAACGTCCTGGATGACAAAAATACAAAAACAGACGATTAAAATTTGGAGCACAAGCTTCATCAAAATACACAAAAGCCAATGTGTAGCACCTTGTAAAGGAAAGCACAGCAATCTTTCCTTAATCAAGCACTTGGTAAGAATTGGAAGACGTGAGCGATTAGCAAAACGGATCACACAAAAACAGACACTGGTGGAGACAAATGACCATCTTTCGTTTGCTAACCTTTTGGATGTTCCTTTTTAAAAATCACATTAACATTCATATTCAGGGACTATAAGGAGATTCGTCATGGTGAGGGTGATTTAAGGCCTTGTATAAATTTTTATAATGAACTTGTGTTTTGAGAGAAGGAAAGAATACTAATGATGTGTTATTTTTTTTACATGGAGTGTGTGTGCCATCTAGTGGTGTCTTTCTGCTGCAGTTTCTTGTTTATGCCGCTATAATATCTTGACTTAGTTCCACCTCGGACTTGGGGCCTAAGGGAAGGAGCTCAGAAACATCTGTCACTGAAATGCGGAGTCAACGTGAGAAAAACCCATATGGGCCATTCACACGAGCAGCACTTCCATCTATCACTGCAGAACAGCCTGTCCCAAACTACTCAGGTAAGCAGACAAGAAGGTGATTCAGAATTTAAAATGCTTGGATTGAGTCTTTATATAATAGCAGCATTTTGACAAAAAAACAAAACAATCATTGACTCTTTTTTTTCAAACAGGAAACCCTATTACTGCTGTCTACGCCATCCCCGCTGCAAAGCCAGGGTACTCAGAGTATTTTGTCCCCACGTCCCCTACGTCCTATCACAGTCCCTCTTGGATGTCCTATCCACCAGAACCTGAGGATGTCCAGCCGCAGTGGACAGACTCCGTAAGAAACCCCATTTATCCTGTTTGTGCCACAACAAGGCTCACTTAAAAAAAATTAAAATAAAAATAATAATAATATCAGATATTGAGAATACATATTAAGTGTAGTTAGCATATGTGTTCAGTCCCCAATAAATTAACACCTTCTGTTTGTTGCAGTGATAGCTGGAAATCTTTGTGTTTCTAAGTTTTGCACATCTGGAAACTAATGTTGGTGCCCTATGATTGCCCATAAGCATCGCTTTTTAAGATTTGTTATAGATACTTATTTGTATTTGGGTCTGTAAAAGTGATTTTGTGAGCTTTCGAAATATTTATATTTTCTTGCAAAAGAAAAATCACAATGAAACCCAGTATAACAAGCTGTCCTCAGAAGTCACCTAATTAGTAAATTGAGTCATCCTGGGCACAGTGTTATCTCAGTGTAAGTAGATTTGTTCTGTGAAGGCTTGTTATAGAATTTCCACTTAATTTGTCAGGACAGCAGTCAGAAAGTTCATGGTTACTCTGGAAATCTTTTCATTTCAATTCATAATCGTGCACTGATTTGTCCACTTAAATGCTTCTACTTTACTATAAAGATTGTGTTTTTCTTTCCCTTCCTGTGCACTCTGTTTTCAGGTACCCTTACCTGGGTATGCTGAAGCTTTTCCTAACCCTCGTTACCCACAGGGGAGTCCCACCAGGCTACCCCTGCAGTATAGCCAGACACTGGAGCAGCCGCCCACTGCCCCTCACACAGTATCTGAGCAAAGTCTCCCCCAGGTGCTGAAGGACATGGACAGCATGCCTCTGAGCAGCCTCTCCACTTCTGCACTTGTGCAGGCTATAAGACAGGAGGTGGCCAAGCTAGCAAAGAAACAGAATGACATTTTTGAGTTTTAACATACAGACGTGGTTGGGTCTTCGAAAGAGGCACACCAAGGTGATGCTTCTTCAGCTCCGTTTTTAATATTTGTATTCTCCAACAGACTGATCTTTAATTGCTGATTATTCACCTCTTTTTGCACACAACTGGTGTATGTCAGCTCGTCAATTAAGGAAACTTCAAAAGATTTGTTTAATTTTAGAAAATAATAATTCCATTTTCTGTCAATGATGTCCCAGGTAATTATGCACATATCTATGTAGATATATCAATAGGATAAAACTAAAGGTCAAAAACATATTTTTTCTGGACCAGATTAGGATCTTAGTGGGACTTACAAGAGAAAATCCATTAATGTAATAGTCTGTACTGAGAGGACCAAATTCTTCCTGTCAGATGGGTAAGTATAACTCACAGTGTATATGAGCATGTACAGTTTAAGGACATTGTGTATCTAACCAAGCCTGTTATTAAGCATCAGCTTACACAAGATGGGCAAGATCAGGATCAGCTCTTTTAAACATTAATCTCAGAACAAAAAACACATTCATTTTATACTTTCTGTAGTTTCTTTACATGTCTGAGAAAAATAGCATATCAACAACACAAACTACAACCTTCCTTGATAATCTGATGGTTCTGTTTTCAAGGTTTAGTAACTGGAAATTAACAAATGGACAAAATACAATTTAAAACTTCTTCTTTTTCTTTAAATCTTATTTTAAAATCAATCTAATGGGATTTATTTGGGTTTACATACGATGATGTAAGGTGGAGATTAGATATTTGATAACTAAATTGGGTTTATTGGTGAATTAAGGTCTTTTCAAAGGATGCAGGCTTGGGGAATACTCTGAATACAAATTGCAATACAATACTTTATTAGAGTTAAATGTTTGAATACTTCAGGAAAGTCTCCAATGAGCTTATGTCCACAGCAAGGTCAACAATCTGGCAGGTTTATGAGTTTTGGGCGCTGCTCAAAGGATTTTATTTACAAACAGCCAAAGTAATGAAAATTTACAATTCTTTTTCATGCTGTTTGTAGTCCATATTTTTACTCACCAGTAATAAGTCTGAGACTACATGGCTAATTTTAAGTAAAATCTTCTTTTGCCAGACAAACACGTCTAATTAGCAATGGTACAAACTATGAACGCGTCAGACTTTGTTGAGATGTCTGGTACTAAGACACCTGCAGCAAAACCTTCAGGCCCAGTGGATTGTAAAATCGGGTCTTTACATTGTGTCTAAAATAATGCATTGCAACACAATGAGCCTTGTCATTGCCTTTACTGGAATTCTGTTCTTCAAAATGGTGATGGACACATGAAATAAGTTCTTCACATGTGAAATGTTGACCTAATAAATTATTTTGTGTGAGATATACCAGTGGGTTTTTAAGTTAGAAAATTATTGTAAAATTGATTTATTTCAGTAATTTGTTTCAAAATGCAAAACTCATAATTTCTAAATTCACTACAAACAAAGTGATGCGTTTAATGGAAATGCTGGGCAGCGTGCAATATTCCTCGGGTGTAATGTCTCTGCAGTTCATGTTCTGGTAAAAATCAAGTTCTGGGTAATAGCACTTTGAGCAGGGACACAAAGTGAGGAAGGTTCAGCAAGGAAACAGGGGTGTTTTTTACAAGTCCTTTGAAGGAGCTAGCTGATCTCATTTTATGACTTGAAGATCAGACCGATATAACACTACAATACAGGGGATCCAAATCAGCTGCATAAACTATCCAGTCAAGTAAGGCACACATAGGAAAATCAATTCAAACATGGTTTGTTTGTTTGTGTGTGAAAATATTCCAGCTCTGGAAAAAAAAAAATAAATAAAAACTCTGAGATTTTCTGCAGAGAAATGCATGTAGTATTGACCTGTAGCAGGGGTTGTGTGATTTGCATTAACACTGAGATTGCCAACTTGTACTGTATGATTTCTAATAACCTTAAAAATGTGGATTATTATATAATCAGTGCTGGGAAGATGTCAGCTTTGACACCAGAGAGATATGTATGAGTGAAGTTGCCTTTGACTATTTCTCATTCATGGAACAGCAGGCTGCTTTTTTCTATCAGTCCTGGATGAAGTTAGCCTTTTAACTGTTGAACACGTCCTTTGTCAACTCAAGTCACTGTTTATTGATCATATGACTCCATGTGTAAGTAGATTCATGTAGCCTCTTGTTCTCAAACTCATCAAGAACTCGGCCATTACTTGTAGGGCGAGGCACCTTTGTCTTAAAAACAGTACTGAAAACCATTTTTATGTGAACACCTTTCTACATTCCCATGCTGGATAACTACAATATTAAATACAAATATCTAAGGGAGTTTATTGAATGAAACATGAAAATTTATTCAATAAAGTTAAAAGTGAGTTAACTCTATCGGAAAAGAAATGTATTTTTGTCCTCATGTGGCATTTCCTCATTTTCTTTTCATCTGTTGCTTGATCTTATTTTCACTGATGTTATTTAGAGATGAATCTAACACTGAAAAAGATGGGAATTGAGGGAAATGTTAACCTAAATATTTCAAATGAAATAAATGACTTTATCAAATAAAAAACAGTTGATTAGTGCCTTTTTTTAGTTTCCACATGTCACATTTTCCAAAATGCCGTTGGTAAAAGAGTCTAAGCAGTTGATGTACTGAGCATTCTGGACAGTGTTACTTTTTTTTACACTTCAAGTCATTAAATAATATATCCAACTCATTTTAAATGTAGTTTATCGTCTATATGACAGTAATAAACACAAGTTTTAGCCTACACATTCTGGTGGTGACGTCATACAAGTACCGTATTTTTCGTACTATAAGCCGCTACTTTTTTCCTACGCTTTGAACAATGCGCCTTGTAGCCCGGTGCGGCTTTTCTGTGGATTTTTCTTCAACCGCCAGGGGGCTCTTTAGCAGGAAGTGAATCATTGGAAGTCAAAATTAGAAATCAAAGAAGAAAGTGCTAATTTTCATTTAGAACAAGCACATGCTAGAAGCAGGCACGACGGAGAAATTTCTTCAAACTCATATGCTGCAGCTTTTAAGTTGAGGGCTATCGATCTAGCAGTACAGGAGGGAAATAGAGCCGCTGCACGTAAGCTCGGCGTGAACGAATCCTTGGTTCGGCGTTGGAGACGAAGGGCTGCGTCCTTAATAGCAGATTTATTAGGACGCAGCCCTCTACTCTGTCCTTGTGGAAAACCGAGAGCGGCGGAGATACCAGCGGCTTACAACCCGGCGCGGCTTATATATGTATGTTTCCAGTTTTTTTCGAACAATTTGTAGGTGCGGCTTATAGTATGGTGCGCTCTATAGTCCGGAAAATACGGTAAGTAAAGCTTTATTCATAAAACACTTTACAAGATAAAAATCTTGTAAAGTGTTCTTCAACAAACAATTTAACAAATGCATAAAAGAAACACAATGCATAAGGCCAACAGTCAGTCTTCTCTATTTGTACGTTTTTGGTTATTTGTATGTCCTAATGTTTATGCATATTTTTATTAAAACCCTCCTTCAAAGGTTATTTCCATTCTGTATCACTACTGCTAAAAGCTTTTGGATATATCTGAGTGTGTGGATTTCCAGAGAAATTTTCAACAATAAAATACACGGAAGTGGTTTGGAAAGAGGAGCAGGGACATCTGGAAAAAAATATTTTAAAAACCAGTTGAGCCAAGTTGTTATAAATCCCAAGATTGGTGTGTTACATTAAGGGGTCCTGAACATATTTCATGCATAACTGCTGCAAACAGAAACGGTACTTATTTTATTTCAACTCTGAGTCAAGTCGGCCCTTTGTTAAGCGAGTTGAGTGAGATGTATAAAAAAGCTCTCATCAATGGAAGGCAGACAACGCCATGGCAATGGAAAGAAATAAGTCTCAAAGTCCATATTTCTTGCCAATGAAAAATTAATCATGGCATATGGACAACGTCAACATATTTCGGAAGAGTAGCAGTACTGTTGCTGCCCCAAACAAAACAGAGTCGGTGTGGCAAAGAATTGCTGACCAAGTTAATGCGCGAGTATGATTTCACAAAAACCTACAGTTGTATTTTTGACACTACACCTATTTAACATTTTGTGTGCATTAAATGAATCTAGATGCAACAGAGCAGGACTGAAAAAGGGACGTGGCAGAAAAATAGATTAAATTTAAAGGTAAAATTAAATCAAGTAAGTGTTCAAGTGTTTGTGCTACCTTTCCCAACTGAATTACAGAGAATTCACTGGCTGTAAACATATGCAAATAATTATGTGTTGCCCCGAAAAATGCGTAGCACCCTATTTTCATATGGGTGCTACTTGAAATTAACACAATTTCAAGTGAGTCACTTGAAATTGTGTTAATTTCAAGTGACTGTACACTTGAAATTAACACAATAATTTTTGGATATGTGTAATTACTATTTGCTGTACATGATGAAGTTTGACCTCCATTTTAGCAAATGGACTCTGTCCTTCTGGCAGAGGCCAGAAGGACAGGTGAAGAAGACCAGCACTATGAGGCAAAGAAGAGATGGGCTAGTGGGCGACTTATTGCTGAGGTCATCTCTGGGGAACTTTACCTGACCCAACCATTCTCCAGGACAATTACATTAGAGCAGTGTTTCCCAACCCTGGTCTTCAAGGCACACTGCCCTGCATGTTTTAGGTGTTACCTTGCTTTAGCTCAGGTGATTTCAATTGACAAGTGTTTGCTGAACTGCAGTCAGCTGAATCAGGCGTATTAAAGCAGAGAAATATCTAAAACATGCAGGGCAGTGTGCCTCGAGGACCAGGGATGGGAAACAATGCGAGCAGTTCTTAAAATAATAACTGATACTGGCTCTAGCCCACCCACCTATCCATCTTAAACTGCAGTTGATACTGATGCTCTTGTAGGTATACAATTTGTGACCACCATCATGTTTACATCATTAATAATATGCATAGTCTGAAAATATCATTACGATATGTTGTAAGACGTTTAATCGTGGTTTGATCACCCTCCCCACAGCGCAGATTTCTGCGGAGTATTAATGTTTCAACATCTACAAGCTCCTAAAGAAATGGACACGACATTTTCTGACACTTTCTTCAAGCCAAGTTTCAGTAAATATATATATGCTATAAATAAATAAATATATATAATTTTTTAAATATATATAGCACAGATATCACAAGATATATAGGAGAATAAAGTAAACAAGATTACTTTATTTGTTTTAATTTTTACCTCCATCTTCTCTCGTTTTACTTTAGCTGTAATTCATACTTTTTCCACCAGGGCTCAGCGTAAAGCCATGAGAAGAAGTCCTGTTTTTTTCCAAGGCACAACAATTTAGTCCTCATCTAAGCTTATAAAATTATCAAGTAAATGATAAATCTGACGTACTGGTTTTGAGGAAAGTTAAAGCTTGCATCGAAACCTTTGAAATATCCGTACAAAAGATTTGATGAGTTGTCTCCCCTTCAAAACAAAGACAGTTTTAGGTTTTCCCAGTACCTTCAAAAGTCATATTGCATTAAAATCTATCTTTGGTCAGTGATAGATAATATCACTAAATAACTGGGCAAAAGTAATTCAACTGTCTTATACTGTAAGGAAACTTGAAGCAAACATTGTATTACACCATTGGTTATAATAGTAGGCTAGTGGCAGTAAAAGCATACATGGCTAATTGTTTTTACATACACAATCTAAAAAGCATGGCATGCATATAACTGTGTTTACTTGGACACCCCTAAATAAAATTCTATGGCACCAATTGCCTTTAGAAATCATCAAATTCACACACTGATGACACATTCTTAGTACACCGCTCAAAAGAAACGAGAAATAATATTTTTTCTTGATGTACCCCACAAGTAAAATCAGTACTGATTTAGAGGCAATCAACCTCATCAATCTCCTTGAACTACTCTTTGTGTGTCACTTTATCTCAATATAATACGGTCTCATTTAATGCTGAGAACAGCTGTGCTTTCTTAATGCCTCCTTACCCAGGTAGGAGTTCAGACATGGTTAGAGCCTAATTTGATTGTTGTAATTAAATGTGATCCATCTCTGAAGGTTCATTATTGCTGATGAAGGCTACTTAGAGTAATTATGAAACAAACTTCTGAGTAAAAATCAAGACAGGGATCCAATAAATCACTGTGGTCAAAGCAAGGACAAGGCAAGAGAGGAAACAGTCACATTTAACAAAACATTTGAGATCAAAAAGGACTTGTGAGAGGTGGTTTAGCTGCAGATTTTAGTATTAGCCCTTAATTAGAGTTGATTTTAATCACACCACCCTTCGATTGGTCAAGATAAATTTGATGTGAAACAAAAATCCAGACAAAACTCATCCAGTTTGTATTTGTAACTTATCTTGGCAGCATGTTGACCCTCAACAATTCATGCTCTGGTTCAATTAATTCTTGAACTAAGAATAATTAATGCATAATGACAGTTCCTTTCTTGGTCAGGTAGATAAAGTGTGGGGGTGTTTTCATCAACAGTTTTAGTTTAGTTAATTTGACTAATTATGTAAATCTATCATACTGCATTTTCACCACGGTTACTATTTTGAAACTAGGTATCTTTACTAACATTTCTACAGTTAAATAAAATAACTGCTCATTTGCCCTACCTTTCTGCAATTATTGTCTTAACTGATCTCTCTAAAAATTAGATTTAGCTTTTGAGCATGCCACTGTTATAATGGCGTTGCTCAAAGTCAATATGTAATAGGAGTTTTCAGCATACCAAGTCTATGAAAAAGTGAAGCCTGAACCCTCACACCTTTGGGGTGCCTGACTCAAGTCTCTGATTCGGCTCAATCAACACTGAAACATCTGTGCTGTTAAGGCTCAGATGTGTAATAAAGCTCCTGCTGTTCGAGCTAGCACTTATAGCTCTTTAATTTTCAGCACAGGTCTGTGTTATTTTGTTGAAATAACTATCTCCACAGCTTAACCATCCCAAAAGATAGTTAAAATCTTTTGGGATTTTAACTATCCACCTGCTAATATGGTAAAAAGAAAAGTTATGGAAAGGCATTGAAAATAATTGCACACTGCGCCACCTGATGATGATTTTGGAGAAACTCTGCTGTTCTGCTAATGTCTTAAATGTGGTGAAAGCCGGGTTGAGTTACTCTAGAGCTATTTAATTACAGCTCTGTCTTGGTTATGCGTGTGTTTGCCAAGGTGAAGCATACTGTGTAAAGCTTTGGTTGGAGCAGGATCAGTGAAGCTCACAGAGCTTAGCTCTTTTATTTGGCTTAATATCCTCAGCACCTGTCTTCAGGGAAATTAATGGGTGTTACTGTAAGCAGCTTTCTTTCTTCCTCACAGCCTTTTCTGCTGATTTCTTACTTTCTGGACCCCTTCTGCCAAGCCTTTCTACTTCTCTCTGATGACCTCACTATCCTTTCACTTTGTAAATTAATTGCCAAGTGATAGCTTATGCTAACCATTGCTGTAAAGGCCCCCTGCTAATATGTGTAGTGTAAAGATACAGCGGCGATCCAGCCTCAGCATCTCGGATTTCACACGCCTCTTTTCTGGTGTCACCTCTGCTACATCCACATTTCCAGAAATTCTTGTCATCTTATTTTTGTCATTTATCTGCTGCTTTGCAGACAAATTGAAAAGTAGTGATAGCATGGTGCTTCCACATTTCATCATTGACATTTCTGCTGTCACTTTACCAACTAGTTATTGAAGTAAAAGATAAATCATATGAGTTTTATTGATAATATTTAAAATAATTCAAATTATACTGTTTACCTGAATTATCTGAATTGTTTAATTAGTTTAGATGACTGTGAGTCATTCGATTAATATTCATAAATAATGGGAATGAATACACAAAGCTGCCAATATTCAATTGACATATATGAATATTTGCATACACTTTAGGCATTTTCGATGTTTCCACAACCAGTTTACATTTATAAGAGTAATTACAGTTGCTCTGAAAACTTTCCTTTACATTACTTTCATTTAATTAAAGTATGCTACTTTGTCGCACTACTCATTTGCAGTAATTCAGACATGACCACACAATTACTGTGAAGCCAAAGCAAATTTCCGTTACAGCAGGTTCATGATGTAGTTTTATCTTCATACTGTAGGACACTGCTGTTGGTAAATTTTACCTTCCATAATGTGACTTGTCTCAATTCTGGTGTCAGGGGTAAGGGAGGGGAAAAAGGCAATAGAGGGCATGAAAGGAGGAGGTTTATTGAATACATAAATCACTTTCTAGATAGAGGATTTGTTGTTTCATTACTAATGGATCTCCACCACTTCTCCGTAAATCACATCACTGTACAACCAGACTGGACTCTCTGGGCAAAATGAGCAAGCGGACGTAATAGAGTCTTTTATTGTTTGGTTTCTACCTTTTATTACCTTTCCTTCTAAGGAGTTTTTGGTACTCACAGAATTGTAAAACACATGGCTTTTAGTTTTACTTCTCTTACCTACCCCCTATGTTCTCCTTGGATAAATGGGTACTTGCTGTACTCCGTAGGGGTGGCTCTAATCCCTTATGCTGAAGAGAGTCAAAGAGTTCAGGTCTTACTAGGCAGCTAAAATAACCTCATACATTATTCCTAACAACACCAGGCAATAATTATTTAAGTGTTTTTCCAGGGTAAAAAAGTGCAGTGGTTCAAAACAAACAAACCAAAAAACTAATCAAAAACGACATATAAGTAAATTAAATTAATAACAATTACTAATGTACAGCCTAAACGGTTGCGTGATAGGCAGTATCTTTTTTTTTTTTTTTGCATTTGTTTTTGAAATATTCAAATCCCACTAAGGAAGAAGTGTTATCCTTCTATGCAAATGCAATCATGGAAGACGTGCGAGTAATTCCTACAAAACTAACATTCAGAATGAAAAATACTTTGATTCAGGGTGTATTGCACAACACTCCACTCCACATCATTTACACAACTGTCTAATTTGCATCCAGGCAGTTTAATCAGGAGTCCACGGGAAATTTTAAAGTCAACATCTTTATAAAATGTGCAGACAAACAGATAGTCACTTGTGTCAGTTGAAAACAAGGCAGCAGCAGCAGCAGCAACGTTAAGTGCAGCAGCACCAACCTGTGGGTGGATCCCATTATCTGAATCAAAGGCACAGCACCCATTAACACTTCAAAAATACCCAGACACACTGGCTAGATGGAGCGGCAGCTGATCTGGGGTTTTGTTTCGTTTTTAATGTTGG
Source organism: Girardinus metallicus (assembly GCA_903067095.1). Classification (NCBI taxonomy): domain Eukaryota; kingdom Metazoa; phylum Chordata; class Actinopteri; order Cyprinodontiformes; family Poeciliidae; genus Girardinus; species Girardinus metallicus. The sequence continues at coordinate 58,836 of CAEGAE010057877.1, forward strand.
TTGACTGTTGGCAGTTATTATTGGCTTAGGGTTTCTAGCTTTCATGGTTTTTCTATATTTTATCAATCTGAAGCCGAAAATTATTAAGCTAAATCATGAGCTGAAGGTTTATTATTTGTTTAGAAGGCGCACACTTTGATGTATGTTACATTTTATTAAACGGCTGTTTGATGATTTCAAGTAGGCTGTGGAGAAACTTTGTGGTATTTCAAAACAGAGTGTGACAAGAATTTCATTATTATTTGATGAAATATCTTGTTTTTCCTTTTCTTTCCTATTTGTTTTCTTATTTGATCCCTAGAACTCAGTTGAGCTTGACCCTCTTGACCCTACCACGTCTGCAGTCCATAAATTTATTATTCAGTGCTATTATTTATCACTCTTGATTGTATACAGGAGTTACATAATTAATTAGTGTGTTTATTTTTATATAATTTAAACTCTTTTATCTTTTATGATATTATTATTTCACTTATGGTAACTATTAGAGGATATTTTCCTGTTTTCATATTCTTTTTATATATTCATATAAATCTCACTGAGATTGTTTAAGAGATTGCTCTTGTTTAAACAAACATGGAATATGATTTTATTCAAATTGTGAATAAGGACCGCGACAGACTGGCGACCTGTCCAGGATGTACCCCGCCTCTCGCCCGAGATGGGCAACAGCAACCCTCCTGACTCCACTAGGGACAAGGGTGTTAGAAAATGGATGGATGGATAGTGAATAAGGAATACAATGGGTAAACATGACCAACTTAACCACTCAGTCAGCAATATTCAAATTATTCTCTATATATGGGGCAACTGTTTTGTTTTTTTAAGAGTCCAGGAGTACTGCAGATGGTGAACAAAAAACACTGAAAAAAGGTTTATTGGCAGAGAAAAATAGCGGTGAGCTTTGACCTTCTGCCCACAGCATTTTTATAACTCCTTCATCTCTCTTTAATGTCAGACTGTCGTTAGTCCTGTTTTTAGAATGATAGATTTGACATAAAAGGGCAATTTATTAAATCTGTTTTCTCACTCTTATTTATCTATGGACTGTAAGAAAATATGAAAGGCAGTCTTTGACAGAAAGCTGTGTACAGAAAGCTGTGTGTTCATTGAGGACGTATAACTGAGCTACCTGTGCAATATTTTTTACGGAAAGTAATAATAATGTTCAAATTTCTTTAGTAAGCTACTGCAGCCATGGTAAAATTAGCGGAGTTGTTCATGCATGACTGTGTTCTAATAGCATAACTTTGTCTCTCCTTCTGCAACGAGCACATTTGTTACTCAAACACACACAAATCCCCCCAAAGTTACTTATGTTCATCAGCGTTGATCATTTGAGCCTTTAAAATCTAAATTATTATCGACATATTAGGGAAAACAAATGTCTCTGCTGACATGTAAACCTCTTTCTTTCTTTTTTTCTAAAAATAAACATTTTCAAGGCTCAGATTAAAACTTATAGTCACTTTAATTGAACTGTTGTTGGAAATAAAAAGGAAAGAAAAATGAAACAGATTTGCCTCTGTGTGGGCCTGACATGCACTATGCCTTTCAGAGAGAAAAATAATTCCTGACATTTTGAGTTGCTAGAATGAGAACCGGATTTGCTCCGGCTTTGCAAGGACACAGCAGAGTTAATAGCTCATTTCAGGGCAGGTTTGAAATGGTGCTTTTTGTAGTCTTCGATTAGTTTTAGAATTTTATTTTTTGTACAAATTTCAGAATAATTCATTGCACCATTCTGATTTACATTATACCGATTTAATATGTTAAAATCAGAATGGTGTATGATTTAATCTGATTTATAATGTAAAATTTCTCAGTGAACTTCTATTAATAAAGTTCAAACCTTTTGCATTATTTAGATTTACAGGTATTTTACATTTTGATGTACAACTTACAAAAACAAGTGATTGTGGATCATAGGGTTTATTCTGTTGTATTAGTTTGGATTTTCTCTCTAGGGCATTTATTCTGAGCTGCAGGTCAGCTGACCTTCATGTGCATGAGTGAATTCCTGATGTTTGGCATGAAAGAAATAATCACCGGGTAGAGAGAAACATCTGATCTCTGCTTTGGTCGGGTTTAGGAAAATAGCATTATAGTTGGTAAGAAAATTACATTTTTCAGGGGTCACATATGAGACAAAGGATTGGGAGCTTCTCAATATTATTTAATTGTGTTTTTTTTTAATGTTTTGGTTATGATAATGTTTTAAATTTGGACAGTGAAAACATGCTTGTGGCTGATAGTCCACCATCAATGGCAAGAAAACGGTGCAGGTTTTTGGCTCAGTTGTGGCACCGCAGATGAGTTGGTTATGTTTTATGCACAATACATACTTTGCTGCTGGATGCCCGGCACTTGAGCTGTTGGGTTTCAGAAAATGTGGCCCCCTGAGCAGTTTAGTTGGACAGTCCTGGTATAGTGGCAAAAGACTGTCCAATTTGTCTTTGGAACATTGAGTACTAATAAACATATTTGAATTAAGCAGCAATAGATGAGGGGAGGGCCAGGGGCAGAAACAAAATAAGAAATGGGATATATTCGAAGATTTCAGCTCACTATGAACAACTGTCACTGCATTTTTGTAAAGACATCGAGCTGAATGTTGTGTTTTCCATGAAGGAAATGTAATTTCAGCGTAGCAGCAATTTTATTCTTGCTGGACTATTTGAAAAACAGCTTACACATGGACTAATTATCCTGTATTCTTTGTTAGAACATTTTAGACATGACTTACTAATTCTTCATGTCTTTTCTTTTTTCTCTTAAAAGAATGTCTTCGAGTTAAATGGTAGCACTGGGCCTCTGTCTAAATAGTTTGAAAATGTCTGTCCTCCATCAGCACAATAATGCTTCGGAGCAGTCAGGGTCAGGTAGGCAGTCATTTATAGAATGCTGTTGGTGGCCTGTTTCCACCAGGGAAAGAATGATTTCCAATTTCTACGTAGCCCACAGCTTGGAAATTGAAGCTCTATCATACAAGCACACGCAGACGTGAATACTGACAAGCTCATATTTTACACTCAAGCAAATGGATGTTACTAAATCAAGTAGAATAGGAAGGGTGTAAATACGAGTGAATTTGGAATCAAAGAGGTTAGTTGACACTGCGGTGTCCTCGTGGATGTTTTAAGGATGACACATTGAAAGTAATTTCTTTCTTAACTGTTCACTTAATCCTGCTCCAAGCTGTTTTATACGTCATCATGTTTTGCTTTATTTCTTTTCAGATTTTACAGACTAGATTCAGTATTTCTAATGAAAACGTAACGAAAGTTACTTATGTATTGTAAAATTCTTGACAGGATCCCATTTGATAGAAGATTAAGCAAACATTGCAATAGTGGGTCAAAGAAGAACTCACAACCTGTGAAATGTTTTTGATTGTTTTTGTCCTTTTTTCTCTCTCTCTTTTACAAGCACACATAATACAAATTTCAAATAATACACAGTAGTTTTTGGCACTTAATAATCCAGGAGCATGTTTTTTTTTTAAGTGGCTAAACATTCTTGCTATTTTAGATTATACAAAAACTTACCATTAGTTAAAGTACTTGCAGTTGAAAAGCAAAAGAACTCAACAACATTTAATGAAAAGGAAAAAGAAGAGTTTAATACGATTTTAAGACGAATAGAAGATCCAAACCAGCTGAAAGCTCAGAAATACTCCGAGTGAGCGCAAACGGATTTATGTGCAACCATCTTACTACCAGGTTTTACTTCAGCCACAGATTACTCTGATCCGGGGCAACTGCAGTTCAGTGGGTAGGGTAACTGCTTTTACAATCGGAGACTTGTGAGTTTTATTTCAGCTTCCTTCAGCCACATGTCGATGCTTCCCAATTTAACCCCAAGCTTTCTACTGGTCTGCATATCAGTGTGTGAATCTGCGTGCCATTGGGAAAATGTTTCTCTAGTTTACAGCACTCTGAGTGGAAAGCATGATTTAAAAATGGGCTATATAAATTCATTTCATGTAACATCTTTTTTTAGAGATGTATGTGGGCTGTAGCATGGCCAACAAAAGGTTTGAGAATCCACAGATTTTTCTTTGAAACTAATATAAAAAGTCATGAAAGCCTTTTGTCCAGTTGGGTCTATCACCACTGTAAGGGCAGCTGAGATGAAAGTCCTGAACCATCATGTGTTGTTAAGCGTTGTGGTGTCTTGTATAAGGTGCACACATTTATTTATTTGTTTCGAGTATGGCGTCAATGCTAATTCACAGAAATCCTTTATGACCTAAATTAGGTCCGTCTTGTGGTAAAATTTAGTTTAAAAGACTGTGACAGATGTTCATCATAACTTTGTAAACCTTTTAGCAGCAGTCACACTGTAGTTTAAAAACATTTTTCTGTTTTTAAATTACAGTAAAATTAAGGAAAAACTAAAGTATAGACCTTGGCTAAGAAGACATGTACATTTTCCCTGCTTTTCGGTTTTGAGAAAAATAATAAAATCTTTATTTATAGTGCTATTTGGAATATTCCAGTTATTCGTGTTGGCAGAGTAACTGTTGCCTTCCCCATTTGTTCTGTCCGTGTAAAACCAAAGGGAAAGAAATAACCTTGAACATCACGGGGTGAGTAAGTTGTAGTGAGATTTTCCATTTAATTGGAATTCCATTGTGCTGAATAGCTGGTCAGAAACCACAGGGAAAAAAAAAAGACTTTTTAAATTAAAACTTTGAGGTGACTCCTGTCAAAGTCATACTTGGCATACCCATCATGTTCTCTCACTGTGACAGGCTATTAACAGTCATGTGCCACATGTATTTGGTGCCTGACACTAACAGTATGTAGATTAATGTTTGTATGGATGTGCAGGGGAGTCACTGCATTTATCATAGTAAAGTATTTAGTCATTAACTGAATTTCACACAATGAAGAAGATTATAAATGTTATTCATTGTAGCTTTCATTAAAATATTTTTCTAATCATTGAAGTAAATTGAAAACATGGTTCCTGGTCAGTATTTTAACATGTAAGTGGTTTCACGACATATGTCAATTCATTTACATTTTGTGTCATGAAAATTTGTTTTGTGTCATAAAGATGGAACAGAACAAGTATTAGGAATGTTCAGAAGGCAATCCTAAAAACTGTTCAAAGCCCTGTTAAGACATTTGAAATGTTGAAAAGACTTAATGTGAATCCATAAGGTGATACACATAATACAAAAAGAAAATAAACATAAGAACCGAATGAACTAAAGTAACTAAGAATAACTACACACAATAAATAAACATATTTATTGTGTGTATCATTAAAGTAAAATATATACAAGGCTGATGTGATCAGATGTAAACAGGTAATCATCTCTTTGAAACACTATTTAAGATTTTTCTCTAAAGTTTTGGTAGTTGTTCCAGTTAAAACTACAGATGCAGAAAGCAGCTACAACTTTTATTCTGCAAGGAGAGTAGGTTAATTATAATGTTTTCAGTTAATGTAAAACTCCTTTCCAACTTGGTCTTGTGTAAATAAAACAAGCCATTACTTTTCCTTGCACTCCAGCTGCGGCCATCCAGTTTCGCCAAATGCTGCAAACCCAGCAGGCTCACCACATCTGAGATCAAAATGGAGCCCTGTAATGACCACTTAGAAACTGACTCTGATGCTGAAACTGTAGTCACAAATATTTTACTATAAACTGCACAAATAAACTCCATCCACGAATGGACGTTCTGTTCTGTTTTAATGACTTGAATTTCAATGTTTGTTTCCCTCTGTTTTTGATATTATGCTCAAAACAGTTATTAAACACAATGTGAGGGAACTGCCAACGCTCTTCTTCTATTTGAAGAAAAATGTTGAATTCTTTTTTTTTTTTTTTTTTTTTTTTCAATAATTTTCACGAACCTCGTTTTGCCTTTGGTCTTAAAATAAGATCAGATGGTAAAACAACAGATTTCAATCAAGCTTCTACACTCCCCTTATTTTGAAAAAGAATGGATATTTTGCCCACATGTAATTTTGTGCCTGATGTAACCTTAGATTTAAATTCTTGTGCTCTTCATTCATTTTGACTGAACTTGGTGTGCAAAGTTTTTGCAAGGCATTTTATATTTATTCATGGTATTACTTATGCATTTTGTTTCACATAGTACACACTTATAATTTTGTAATGAGTAAATGAGTTTATGGTTTGGTTAAAAAAAAAAAAAACATCACAATTGAGCTTTCCTCCTCACCAAAAAGGTTATTGATCCCCAGTAGAGTCACAGTTCATTCCACGTGCTAAATTAAACTGAGAAAAGGTGCCTTAAATGAAGCCCTGCTGCCATTTATCTCATTACCACAGGTCTCAAGTGCACCACACATGCTAAAGTGGTTTGAAGGACACAAGCGTCCTACTGGGGAATAAAGAGTAAATGTGGACCCACTGGATTGGTTTTTTACGCTGTCCTTGCTTGTAACTGTAATGAGTATGATACTGATGAGAATTGGCATCATTATTATTATTTTAAAGACTGATGGGTAAAAACTGATTATGGTCTTTTTTTTTTTGTGACTCAGTCAGGCAAAATAACGGACAAAGAAAAAGTCTAACTCAACCTCTAGTTTCATTAGTGTTTTTTTTTTTTTTTTGATGATGAAAAATTAAAAACTTTGGTCCTACTAACCATGATACATTCAATTGAAATAAACAAAATTTATAGAAGGTATGGAGAATGCGCTTCAAATTTTGGATGCTTTTACATTTTATATGGGTTTGAGGGTTTAATTAAAAGGAAATAACATTTTTGATATGTGATGGCTGTAGGCTGAACCAGCATCTTCCTATAAAGAGCTGTAAAATAGATTTTTTTTGAGTATCTGATTGCAAAGTCTTTTCTCCAAGATCTCAAAAAATGCAGTAAGATACCAACATAACAACCATCATGTGCAGGAACGTGAACAAAATTAAATATTTTTGCTTAAAATATTCTTTGCTTTCCTCCTGTAATGAACATAAAATACTTCCTTAACTGTGACTGTGGACAGAAAACGTCCCTCAGCAATGTTTGATATGTTCTAGAACTCAAATATTTCTTTAACTTTGCAAAAGGACAACAAGCAAATCAATGTACTCCAATTATTTCTGCGCTTTCAGTCACATACGAGTTGGTAAAATAATAAAATTCAGAGCACGCATTCGCTTAGACAAAGAAAGCCAAGATGTCAAACAAAATTTCTTAGTCTTGATGAATTGTCTTGGTAATACATACTTCAAAAACTCATTAGTTATCTTAAATGAGTTGCGTGGTTCTGAATTTGTTTAAAGTAATTAAAGTCACTTTAAATTCTTCCGGAGAACTCATCAGAAATTAAGATCGAAGAGGGAAGAAAAACATGTGAACTTGTGCTTGTCAAACTACAACTTCAATGGCTTTTAAAGCTGGAGTTTTCAATCTAATTACTTTTATTTGTTTTTAATTGCAGTTATTGTTATACTTAATCACAGTCCCATAAGAGAATTATGTTGTTAATAAAGGGAGACCTACCACATATACTACTACCTATTAAGTAGTGTATGTATATCATTATGTTTGGGCTCTTCACCAATATCAATTTCATTGTTCACACTTACAGATTAGTCATGTGGTGCTTTTTGTATTAATTCTTTTTAATATAATACTGTGTCTAGAGGAATACAGTAGAATATTTATAATAATAATAATTGACTTTTTTGTTTCACTTTAATTGGATTTTCCTCAATTCCTATCTGATATGAACATCCCTGTTGGATGCATAATTGTGAAATAGCAGACATTCATTTGTCAACTCTTTATGCTCTTTTGACACTTTCAACAATCAAACAACTAGAGTCTTTGCTCCTGCATATTAAAATCATCTGTGCAAACATTTTGCCATTCTTAAACAAACGAGGATTGTTAACAAGTTTTATTTTAATTTCATGTGTAAAGGAATCGACTGATCACTTATTCGCTTACTGAGCAGAAAAACAAAACCTTCTCAAATAAATGTCTCCTTCACAACACTGACATTACTATGTCTAATCTTACAGTTCTGACCTTCAGATTTATCTTAAAGTTGTCAAGCAAATTAGTCTGTGCAAGTTTGTTTCTCAGTGACAGGCAGCAATTTATTTCCCTGCATCACTTTGATAAAGACGAAAATTGCAGAAAACGACTTAATTTCTTTCTAAGGACAGGCTGTTTCACCTGTTCAATGGGAAGTGATTTTGTCAGCCCTGATGAGCCCCAACATTTCAAAGACGATGAGATTGTTATATTTAAAATCATTGTTCTGTCGGGATTTTATTTATCTTCTGTTCTTTGTGGTTGACTGATTGAGTTGACTGATATTTTCTTTCATAATTGCACAATTTAAAACTTGCAGAATGTGCAAGCAATTACATTTTTTGGCTTGTGTTTTAGACCCTAAACACAAAAGCATAATGAAACTGTTCCCTCAGTGAGACAGCACAATTTACTATTTCTTTTTTTATTTTTTAGAGTCTCTTCTGTGCCTCAAATCCACCTGGGTAACGTAAATGTGCCAGAATCACTCACAGTAATCAAGAAACAGTATGTGGTAAAGGTTGTTCTTTCTTTTGCAAAACATATAAAGTCATGTAAATATAGAAAATTACAGGAGTTGGTGTCCCTGTTGGCATGTCAAACCTGAAGGAACAACCAAAAGTTTAATGGAGATTTGATCTGCTCAGTTACAAGCTGATTAGAAAGTATAGTCTTGAGTGCAGTGGGAGGAAGTGGGAGCCATTGTGACCAGCAGCTGAGGCCCACGACAAAACAACATGTTAAAAGAGATTTGTGCATGTTTCTAAGCAACAAACAACTGTACACATAGACTTTGGTGCTTCTTTCATAGTGTACTTCAGCCTCCTCTGATCCCTGATAGTCCTCCATTTTTCGGCTTCCAGTAATAAAACATCTATTGCTCCCCATAGTGCTCTTCCACCCTCCAGTCCCAGGGGCATCAGTCAGCCCAACACATCCGTTGCTGAATCCACTGCTTTCTAAACTCCCCTCTCTGATGGTTATTTTTATTCCAGTTTCAGAACAAGAACTTCATGGTTTCTGGGGAACAAAAGGATCACGGAATATGAAATGAAGTCATACTAAATATTAAAACCAGAAACGGAATAAATGATTAGATCATTGTAGATTTGATCAAATGTATAACAGAATGAGGAACATCATAAACGTACACCCTCCTCGACCCGTCTCATGTTGATGTTTTACATCCCTCTATGGGACAGCCATCTTTTGGAAAGTTCCTGCCTGAGACCACCAGAGTGCTTTACATTTGTCCCTAATTGCAAAAGTCAAAGTCAGGGTGTGATCGGAGGCTTATCATTAGTATTCAGCTGTGGGACATCACTCTGGAGCAGAGTGGGCCTCCACTCTGACTAGAGTCCGGGTCATACAAAGAGCTATTGAGAACCTAAGAAGTTTCTTATTTTTTAAGAGTGCCACACAGTGATATTTTGTAATTCCCAGTAAATTGTTTTTCTTGCACTGTGCTTAAGAACCACAGCTTGTCAAAGAGTAATGTGCAGAAAAACAGTGAGAACGCGCCTCTTCGACTCACGGTTATGGGAAAAGGTTGGCAAATTAATTCACATACTTTTTCATTTATAGTAGGATGCATTGAATCACAGATAAAAACGGCTAACAGAAGAAGGTCTGGTTTGATGAAAACTCTTTTAATTTACATGAGCTGTGTCACCTACCTGGGGAACACATGGCATGCAGGATGCAACATGGGAAGAAGGCTGGTGGAGCTGGGTTTTCTGTTTGAGATTTTATCGGAGAGACTGACGAAGAGCAGTTTTTAATAATAAACAACAAGGAAGCTTACTGGGGAAATCACTAGTGATGTGTCCTGTTGTGTCGAGGCTTCAAAGAGTGTGTTGAGTAATCCAGGTAGATGTATGTGAAGTGTGTTGAAGGTTATGTTAATGACCTATGTGGTGAAGTTCAAAGCCTTGCAAGTCAGATGTAACAATAATGATTCAGGAATTGGGTTGCAGGTTTGTGTGTGATTCAAAATATAAAGGGCAACCTGACACTGCTGATTCCCCTGTCAAATTTTCTTATCTTGGGATTTTATTGCATGAGTTTTAGCAATGTCTTGCTCGATCCTAGGTTAAAAATCTAGGGATCATCACCCAAAACAAAGGCTTACTTCTGAATGTGCCACTGCTTCAGCTTCATCATCAGAAGCTTATCAAACCCATTGTTCACATTTTAATATTGCTATTCAGCAGTCATTTTTTATAGTCATTCATACTGTATTAGGAAACAAATTGTATCATCCTTTAGACAACACAGTCTGGCAGTAATGGACCCAAAATGTTCCTGCAGACAAAAAAGTGGATGTCCTAACCCAAATGAACCAAACACTGAGAGACTGGAGAATCGCCTGTCTAGAGTATTGAGAAAGTCAGAAAAATTTTTTTATCACAATCTTTGTAAACTTAATGTTTTTTATTTATTGCCTACCGTGTTTTTTTGTTGTTGTTTTTTTTTCTAAAAAAGGGCTTTTTCCAAAGCAGGCAAAATCAAATCAAAAAACTGAAACAGCCGGAAGCCCAACACAGTGGAAAAACAAAATTTGTCCCTAGTAACATCATGGTTACAAACAAAGTAACACAGCATATTCACATCACTTTGTATACTCAGCACAACTCTTTGCCCCTGGGTGTTTGTTTATTTTTTCTCTGTGGTGTTTCTGTTTAGATGATTATAGTACTTCTCAGTGTCTCATTTTGTTCTGGGTTTCTCAGTTTATCCCTGTATGTTTTGGATTACTTCTGTAGGAACCTTTAGCCTGAAAGTAATGTAATACTTCTATCCTTTTAGATTATTAATTTCCTGGCACTCCTCCTTATTTAATTAGTGGATCTCTTTATGCCTATTGTTAGGTTGTTGTTCATTTGTGTATTAGATTAGATTCCTGTGTTTCTTGTGTCAATTATTTTACCTTCACTTAGCTCTCTCCTTAGCATTTCCCCAGTTACTCTGCAATCTGTTTGTTGAACTTATCTGGTTTCCATGCCACAATCACATCTCCAGGGTATTTAAGCTTCTTGGTTGTCTTCACTGCTGGAATCTTCTGTTAATTTTTTCCTGTCATTGTTGTTCTTTCATGTCGACCAAGGTTATGCAAATGTATCATTTCATTATTAAAACCCTTCAATCTTCACTCTGTTATGTGCCTGCCATTCTGCTGCAACTTGGGTCTTCCTCAAAAGCCTCAAAGCATGACATACTTCCCCTTATTTTGTTTCCATTTTCCCTTTCATCCAGTGAAGGTAAAGATGGATTTAGTTCATATTCAGACCACATTCAGAATTTATCTATCACAAGCACAATTAATTTCTTTGTTAAAATTTAAAGCTTCTCACAAAAAGTCATGTCTTTGTTTCCAATCTGCCTGGTCTGTTTGCTGTCCACCTGATGACACAGTAGAATAAATGAAGCATCTTGAAGCTTTGGCTCATGACTGGACCAATAGGATGGAAGCTTTCTGTGTTCCCTAAAGGATAAGCAGGACATGGAGCATGGCAGAGTAGCGAGAGCTAATCAATAAGCTTGCATACTGAGGTAAGAGGGTAAAATGACATTGAATGCAGAGGAGTTAATCTGGAGGTTTTGGAACAGCTGTGATGGAGAGCAAAACAGGGAGACTGACAAAAAGTCTCCCTGGCCAACCCTGGTCTTCAAGGCACACTGCCCTGCATGTTTTAGGTGTTACCTTGCTTTAGCTCAGGTGATTTCAATTGACAAGTGTTTGCTGAACTGCAATCAGCTGAATCAGGCGTATTAAAGCAGAAAAATATCTAAAACATGCAGGGCAGTGTGCTTCGAGGACCTGGGTTGGGAAACACTGAAGTAAACATTTAGCACTGGTGGAACTGAACTAGATAAACCAAACCAAAGAGGGAAAAGACTAACACTAATCTAAGAGAATGACCTAACGTACACAGAAGAGAACACAATAAATTAAGAAAGAAAACAAACATAAAATAATGAGTCTATATGGCAACAACTTTTTAGTAAAAATGGTCGGAGAGTGGAATATGGAAAATCTTTTCAAAGTTAAATAAACAGAGAAACGATCAAAACACAAATGAAAACCAAATCTCAAATATTTGAAAATCAAAAGAGCTAGTGTTGGGAGTGTGACAAATTGAGAAGAGTTTTTCTGGGAAACTTTGAGTTCTGGCATCACTGTTACTTTGACTGATATCATCTAACTTACCATCGTTGTAGACGTGCTCATGTGTAACCTTTCTGTGAGAACAGTCATGTCCTTCCTCAGCTGGATAATGGGCCCAGACATCTATAATATGTGCTGGACATCAAGTCTGATTCATGGAGGTCACACTCTGCAAACCTTAGGCTTTTAACAAAAGCAGTAGATAGACATTTTCCTCTTTTTCCATTAAGCATTTTTGACCAACTAAGATTAAGTTTGATTCAGTCGTATCATTGGGTTTCTACCACCAGAGAATTATTGTAAGTGTAACCTCACCTCATTTAATATGTTCGACAGGCAGAAAGCTGAAACAATTTGGACCAGATATGCCATATTTCCATCATCCTATGGACACCTTTTATTCTGAAAGACAAATAATATATTCAGATCTGCTCTGTTTTAATGTGTACATCAGTAACTGGATTTAGTTACATGTTATTCAACATAGCACAGATTTAGTTGACACTGTCTCTAAAACAAAGACTTGAACAAGATTTTTGTATGTAAACCCAATTTTTGCCACAATGAAATACCTCTGATTGAAAATGTTGAACATTTTAGTTTACTCAATCTATAACCTACCAAGCTTCATCATGTCCCCATAAAATGGTTCATGATCAAACCGGGTGAGTGATCTCTAAGTGTGATTGTACTAGGTCGCCTGCACACCAATCACATCCAGTCTGTGCTCATACGCTGCTGCAGCAGATCAGTATCTGAGAGACACACACATGCTCTTCTTTTGTCCGTAGTCTATTGAAAAACACCCCCAACATGGCAGGCAGAAATGAGTAATGCCTGAAGCAGAGATTATTTCGGGAAAAAAAGATGGGAGGAATGGTTTTATGAGCAAGTGTTGGGATTTGGGGGATGTGAATAGTGTGATGGAGAGATAATATCCTGATGTTGTGATGATCTCTAAGACTAAAAGCTATCCCCGTGGATAACAGAAGTTACAAGATAGAGAGGAATACATCTGCTCATAGCCTGAAGGCTGTTGTGATATCCTGTCTGTTTGTTAGTGTGTATTGGACTCCGGAGGGGGGTGGAGTTGTATGCGAGCTGATGGATATGTCCCTTTCTCAGCGTGGAAAACACTTGTGGTACTGTAGATTTCATTTTTATGATAATTTATATTAGAAATTGACCAGTGTGTGAAGCATGCCTGCTTCATAGGAACAGAATGAGGAATGACAGTACAAAGAGAAGAAAGGATTAATGATCCATGTACATAATCTGGCTAGAAATAAAAATAAAAAAGCTCTGTTTGTAAATGATAACATGTGCTCGAGTCCATGTAAAAATTGCCCATAATATCCACTGCTACTTACCCTCAAACTATTTCTGCACTTAAAATGCATAACTAGAATAAAGCTAACAGAAAACATTTAATTGCAAAAATCATAGGAAGTACAAATCGACAGGCTAATGGGTTTTTTTAAAAATCTATTCGTAATCTCATTATCTTTATGTTTGCTGATGATGGGCACTTAGCTGAAGTGTTAGCAGTTTCCACCCCAATAAATAAAAACTATGTGAATTGATCGTAATATCTAAAGTACTGCAGCTGTGTTCCTCTGATTAATGTGTTTCTGCATACATAACTCTTTCTGAGCCATGGAATCCGAATGGCAATGTCTACCTGAAGAGTTAAGTGTCACAGACGTAGGGTACAAGTTTTAATTTACTCTCTGGGGCAGGTAAATTCATGGTGAGGTGCCAAGTCTGCCGTTACTTTCATTTTACTCTTGATTGCAGTCTTGTTGGAGTCTGGTTCTAATTAGAAGCTTGGTATTTGATGTCTTTCCAATGATCCTCTCACCTTTGAGTAATTAGTTTTTGCCCATTCTTTTGGCTTGCATAGTTTTTCTAGACTTGTTTGTGCTAATTGGAAAGCTCTGAACTGTGAGTGCAATTTAAGGATTTTTTCCCTCCAACACCTGAGGCTTCTGGGTTCTAAGAAGTGAACATTGTTTACAGTTACCATCTATCGTCTCTCCCTTGGTCAGATATTAGCAATATTTATATAATATTGTTGAAAACAGACCATGTAAAACAGTGTTTTTTTTTTATATGTTTATTTACAATATCTTTTTTTGAATCACATCTTAACATATTACAATCCCAAGTTTCAATATATTTTTCTTGATATTTTTGTTTGAAATTAGAGCATCAGTTGAAGGACTAAAATGTAAGGAAAATCAAACATTTTTTCAAGAATTTATTCTGAATAAGAAATAATAATAATAATATTGTATACATAATTACTGATCCAGTCAATTCCTTGTTTTCTCCAGATATTGTAGAAGTTGTTAGTGAATTTCTGCTCTTGAGGCCTAAAGGTGTTCTGTGGCATCCGGCACAATGATGTCAGCAGTGGATCTTTTAAGTCCTGACAGTTGTGTGGTGGGGCCTACATAGATTGTATTAGTTTATCCAAATCATCCCACAGATGCTTCATTAGATTGCCATATGTGAAATTTGGAGGCCAAGTCAACACCTCAAGCTTTGTTGTTGTGCTCCTCAAACTATTCATGGCAGAGCTTAGAATCCTGCAGCAATGAATTTCCATAGTTTTCCATGAAAAAGTGCGCATGGTCTGCAACCATGCCTGGATCCATCTATCCATCTCAACGGCAGGACCAAAACATTCGCATCAGCCATCTCTCATTAGCATCATACTGCCTCCACTGTATTGCCTTCTTCCCGCAGTACATCTTTGTGCAATTTATGTAAAAAATATATATGATACATTCATCCATCTTCCTGTGCTCTGAGATCCATGCTCTCATTGTTGGTGCTTTTGTTTTTGTACAGGTGGCAGTATTAATGCAACAAACTGTGATGCTCTGTGCATTCTAACACTTTTTCTGTCAGAACAAGCAATGACGTCTTCAACAATTTCAGCTATAGTAGCTCATCTGTTGTATCAGGCCACACAAGCCAGCCTTCACTCCCACAGTATATAGGAATTTTGTAGCTGCCTCGAGGGGAAGAATGAATGATAAGGTAAGGTTGGCTTGTGGAGCCGGCTGCATATCAGAAGTAAAGCAGCATGACAGATGAGCCAATTGATTGGATTTACTTGTGTGTGTGTGTGTGTGTGTATATATATATATATATATATATATATATATATA
>CAEGAE010057880.1:0-18242 GCA_903067095.1 Girardinus metallicus
TTGTCACAGAAGAGGCGGGGCATAATTTGGAGATCAGATCGCGCATGCGTTGATACCACAGTGACGTCAGCTTCAAGCTGGGTACTGGAGCTCCACGGTGTGTTTAGCTCAAGGTTAATCAGATTTATGAACGCTAATTTCGGCCAGCCGTTCTCTACCACTCCCTCCTCAAGCTCTCGGAAGTTCACTTAGGGCTCTATTCCAGCGTTAGAGCCGGCTCTAACGCCTTATTCCAGCGTTAGCTCCGCTTCAACGCCTTACTCCGGCGTTAGCTCCGCTTCAAGGCCTTACTCCGGCGTTAGCTCCGCTTCAAGGCCTTACTCCGGCGTTAGCTCCGCTTCCGCTCGAGGTTCACTTATGGCTCTGACGCCGGGGTAAAGCGTTAGAGCTCAAGTAAGCGGCGTTTAGCTCAAGGTTGATTCGATTTATGAACGCTAATTTCGGCCAGACGTTCTCTACCGCTCCAATATCCAACTTGAAGCTAACGTCACTGTCGTATCAACGCATGCGCGATCTGGTCTCCAAATGATGCCCCGCCTCTTCCGTGACATCACTCTCACACATACAAAAGGTGAGTCTATATTTTATTAGTTTATATGTGCAATCTTAGTCTTTTATATATGCATGTGAGCAAAAAAATCGCATGCGTGAGTGATATTTTATTAGTGTGTATGTGCAATTTTAATATTTTGTGTGTGTGTGTGTATGAGTTTTTAGTAGTGTGTGAGAGACAAAACAGATTTTGTCCTAAACGGCCCTCATAGTTGTTGCCGTCCACCTTTCTCGCCGGGGAACTTTTTTTTTTTTTTTTTTTTTTTTTTTGACCAGCCTCCGCGCGTTTTCACACGGCAGGTGGAGCTCTACGTCCAAAGATTTGGGAGTTAGGTCCAGTTCCGTGTTTTCCACCAGACAGACAAAACCCCCACTTCATATCTCCCTCTTTTCCCTTCCTGCATCCCCCAGGCAGGAATCATCACCTTCTCTCCAAAACCCTCCACCCGCCCCTCCACTCCCTTCGCTGCCCTCCCCTCCTTGCCTGCCTTCCTGCCTGCGACGTAACGCTCCTCTAGCCGGGGTTGCGCTCTGATCGGCCGAACATTCGCCGCGCTCCTAAATTGGTTTGTCATTTCTGACCCTCCGCCCCCCGTCCCCGTCCCCTCCTCTCTCTCTTGCTCTCGCTTCCTGACCACGGTCCTCTGCTCCTCTGCTCCGTTGCGCCTGTGGACTTCAGCTGAAGTCAGTTAAGAACATAAGGAGAGAGACGGGGGAGGGAAGAAGGGAAGGACCGGGATACAGACAGACGGATAGAGGAGGGGAGAGAGAGAGCGAGCGAAGGAGAGAGATACGCCTCTGTCCTCCTCCAGCTCTCTACTGGGCTTGTAGAGCGTTTGGACGGAGTAGAGCTTTTTTTCCCCCTTCCTGATCGGGATCCTAAGCACGCAGCCATAGCTTTATCCCCATCCTTTCCTGGAGGAACACTTGTCCGGGCTCCCTTTTTTTTTTTTTTTTTTTTTTGTTGCAGCAAGTCGGAGTCCAAGCAGCGATCATCAAGTGAAACAAACCGACTAGGAAGATACATTTGCGTCCTGCTGCCTGTTAAGAACCACAGCCTCCTCTCTGTGCTGGATGTGTACATATTTGCCCTGAGATCCCTGCTGCTGGTGATTGGGTAAGAATCCACTTTTTTTTTTTCTCCCTCTCAAATGATGCAGATCTACGGAGACATGAGCGGTGAGCGTCTTTGAGACCCCTTTTGGCTGCATGTCAACCTGTGCGTCTGAGCTGAGATGCTGTACGGCAGCGCTGACTTGGATGCCTATGGGAATGTGGCCTGCGATTACAGAGCTGGCCTCTCGGTGGGTAACATGTTAAACACGGGTTCGCACGGGATGCCTGTCCGGGGGATCGCGGCTGCGTAAGGGCGTCGCTCGGATATGACTCGAAGCAATATGCGATGATCCCTCCATTACCTCTCCGGATCCCAATCAATGCAATCACATTATCCCCGTGACAGCTCCCGTCGGCCTCGGCGTGTATACGCGTTATTATTCTGGCGCTGTACAGCCGCATGTATCTGCCTCACTGCAGGGCGCAATTACACATCACATGTACTGGCATGATGGATGGCAAGACTAACGCTTCGCCTTTTATTAAGGGTTCTCTTATTGTATGTGGCTGTCACTCGCGTGTACAGATATGGGGATGCAGTGAGCTCGCAGGGCTCGGGGACGTGTTCGGGTTTTTGTCAGCCGCAGTCCAGAGGATCCGAGAGAAAAATAATGGCACTGTGTTTGGGATCAGCACGATCCAAGAGGCCGGCGCACGGCAGCACAAGTCAATCATGCGGATTCACGGGTGAAAAAAAACATTGATTATATTTACAATAGGAAGGCATCTGGAGGTTGGGTTTGCAGATGACCTTGGTGTATAACTGTAAATTACAGAAGGTGGCACACTCCTGCACAAGAAAGGAGAAAAAGCCAGCCACTTGCTTCAGAATTAATTTTAATAATGTTGAGTAACAAGTATTGCTTGCCTAATCCTGTTTTAATTCCTCACTAATGATTGACTGGACGACTAATCAGTGATTTGGCAGGCAAATAATTGCAGATAGCTGCAATTTAAAGCCCTCCCCTCTTCAATAAGCACCCCTGGTGTCTGAGAGTCTGCTTGGGTGGCTGTGTACTGGCCTATTTGAATCACATTACCCTCAATATCCAAATGGCTCTTAGCAACAAATTTTCCAACTCTTTGTGGAGATCTTATCCGAGGGAAAGCAGGATGGATGGTAATATGTTTACAGGGCGATGCAGCAGAGAAAGACGCCACAGAGGAATCTGTTGAGCAAAAATGAAAGTGGTCACATTTTATCATGTTACACGGTGCCTGTTGGACCATATCGGTTAAAAGAGAGGCATGTTTCCTTGGAAGTGTTTGCAGTTTTAGATAGGCTGAATGTAGATAAATGGATTTGGATCAGGACGCTTTGCATCTGATCACATTTTGACACTTCTTCAAACGTAGAAGTATTTAATTAGGTTTTTGTTTTTTTTTCTAAATTAATCTTTTTTTAGTTTTGTACATTTCCTCTAACTTCTTTATTTTGCAGGACACAACAAACACAAAAAAATAAAATTATACAATGTGATGATGTGAAATTAAATTGAGTGATTCATTGATATGAAAATTTGAGCAGCTGTGCGATATTAATTTCACTGTAATGGCCGATAACAATTTTTACAGATATATTTTATTACTGTTTTGACAACTTTGGGGAAAAAAACCCTGGCCAGGAATGAAAATATCAGTTGTTCATATCAGACAGATACTGATATGTAAAAAATTACTAATATAGGCCAATACCAATGTCAGTACCAATATATTGTGCACCCCTAGTTAAAATAAGTTACCAATGGAAGTCACACTGTTACTTCTAGTGCAACATAAAGTCATAGTGATTATTGCAGTCGATCTGTAGACTTCACCCTGAATACATCATCCTTACAGCAAAAGATTGCGGTGGCATTAGGCTGGAAGGTTGGTATTTCTTCAGGAAAAGTACGGAATCTTAGAGTTGATGGGAATAAAGATAAAGAAGTTGCTGGAAGAAAATCTGCTAAAGGCTGCAGAAGTCTTGAGGCTGGGTGGAGAGTCACTCTCCAGCCAAAAGACTTTGAACATACAACTAGAGCCACAAAGGAATGTTTTTTAGATTGAAGAATATGCATGTGTTAGAATGACCCAGTCAAAGTCCAGACTTTAATACAATTCACAATCTGTGGCAAGACTTGGAAATTGATTTGCACAGATGCTCTAAAGCAAACCTTACTGAGCTTCAGCTATTTTGCAAAGAAGAAAGGATTTTCAGTCTGTAGGTCTGCAAAGCCAATAGTGACATACACATAAGATACTAAGTAGGAACCTCATGCCTAATTAGATGTAATTACAGAAAAAGGTGGTTATAAAGTATTGACTCATGGGGACTGTGGGGCAAGGCAATTGGTTGAACTGGATTTTATTTAAGGGCATCAGAAAAAAAATGAGGCTGAATACAAATGCAAATCTTCCACTTCGTAATAATGTCGTAAAACCTTCGTGGCTCACATTGTGCTAAGTGACAAAATGTGAAAAAGTTCAAGCATTGCAATACTTTAGGAAGGGACTGAATTTACTTCTTTCCAAATCCTGCCCCTATTCACCATGTATGTGTGTGTGGGTGTTTGTGTCTGATTTCTGAATCTGTCTCAAACAGTGGAGAAAGATAAGCTTTAATAGTTTTTCGTGTTATCTTGTCTAAATGGTTTACTTTTCTGACAGGCTCAGATAGCCTCTCAAGAGCCAGCCGCAGGACGTTTGTCAAACAGACAAGTGTGAGCGCGGGGTTGTTAAAGAACAACCAGAGTCGTGTTCAGTAACAAAATTCATGTGGCACCAATGTTTCTCAGCCCCTGAAAGCGTACGATGTGCAGCAGCGGACGTTCAGCATTCTGCTTACTGTAGGTCTGTCTGTCCTCCCATAAATTGGGTCACTGCTTCTTTTCTGTTATGATGCAGGAGACGGCTAAAGATCCATGCTGAGGGGAAAAGAAAGGAAAGTGAAGCACGGTGGTTGTGCTAATTCAGATCATTTTGCTTGACTTGAAGACCTCAATCTCCTTTGTTCAGAGCTGTTAATATCGCAAATACATTTGTTTTAGATTTGGAAGATTCCATGAACAATATCTACCCCTGAAACAGAAGGAGGTTGTTATTGGAACAAAGGATGTTAAACATCTTCTGCTAACATGAAAACCTCCAGATAATGAAAATAAACCTTGGCAGGCAACACGATTCATCTCAGACAGACAGCGTTTGGGAAATGCACACAAGAATATTAAGACAAGCAGGCACATAATCAGTTTTGTTACAACTGTAACCGCTTGTTACTATAGTCAATTTGCATCTTCAAGGGGTAATGAGAGAATTTCATTTCAGCATTTGTGCTGTTAGTTCAGCTTAGTGGCTACGCAGATCCTAAACTCTGATTTACCGAGAATTATTTAGAAACAAATGATGGCAAATTTGCAGCTTTCAGTCAAAAAAGTGGCTCACATTCCTTACTCACACTGCTGTGAGAATATATCACTCCCCATGTAGATTTTCTCAGTTTTTCCCTTTTTTGTCACACTTGTTTCAGATCATCAAACAAATTTTAGTTTAACAGACTGAGACAAGAATGACCTCAAGATTGGGATTAAAATGCAGTTTCCAAATAATAATTTAAATTGTAAAGAGAAAAAACATTCAAACCAACATGGCTTTATTTGAAAAAGTTATTGCCACCTGCTTAATGACTGGTTCTGCCAACTCCTATCAGCCACATCATAAAATTTTCAAGCATTGCTAGCATATCCACACTAATTGAGTGGTCTAATCAGACTTTGACTACACCAATGTCCCTTTTTTTGTACTGGTATTTTTCTGCATGTATTTGGTTCCAAACCGCTTCATTTTTGTCTTGTCAAAATTTTTCCAGAAATTCTTGGAGTCATCCAGATGTTTTAAGGTAATGTGAGATAGATATTTGTGTTAATTTTGGTCAGTATTTGTTTTCACAGTGGAACTCTTGCATGAATGGCATTTTTACCACGTCTTTTTCCTGGTATTAAATCCTCAACATTGACATTAACTGAAGCAGTGCTTTAGATGTTGTTTTGCAACCTTCTGAAATAGTTAACAGTTTGCTCTTGGAGTAATTTTGGTTCGCTGGTCTCTTATGTGAAGGTTCTCCTCTGGTTTTCTCCATTTATGGACAGATGCTCTTAGCATAGTTTGTTATTCTGTCAAACTCTTAGAATTTGTTTGGTTTCCCTTTCCAGATTGTTAGATGTCTATAAAATTCTTTCTGTGAAAGTTATTTGTTGGTCAGTAAAATCAGGATTTAACATATTGCCAGGTTTGCTTGGATAGTTTTTCGCTCTCAGTTAATGAAATCAAGATTTGGAGACACCGTTTGCATTTACTCAGGTCATCTTTATCTGATGTGAACATTTTTGAAGATCTGAAACATGACCCAGGTTTCATGGCGGTGGTATAGAATTCATGGGTTAACTATGACTGAGAATAAAATAAAATAATTTTTTTTTGTTGCTATTTCTAAATATTTAGCTTTCATCCTCCATAAATATGTTACAATTAACAGTTAGAATTCTACATAAATACAGGAGTTAAAAGCATTTTTCAAAAAACTGATATCTTTTAGTTTTGCAGTGAGTTATATAAATGGAAATATAGGACATTTTTTTTTTTATCGTATTCTACAAATGATTTGTTTACAGCTTCTCCTGGCTTGACAGCATGGGAAAGCACAAGCCCACCTCCTTCCGGCTAGCAGGTCTCCTCTACCAGCAGCCTTGGCTCCTGCCGGTGTCCACATTCATGAAAAAAAAGTTGGATATTATTTTTGGGGTGATTAAGCTTTTCATAAGTGTGTGGGAGCTGTCTACTGAATGTGTTCAGCTTTCTGATTACAGCTGCTTAGAAATATAGCAAAATATTCTCTCTTTTGGAAGTGATTGCAGGCATTTTTTTTAAAGTAATGTGGGCTTGGCCAACACTTCAGCAAGCTGTGTGGGTTTTGGGATCTTGCCAGGAGTGGGAGTTTATAATGTCTCCCTGATGGTGATAGACTGCATTTAGCCTTTATATTTTCTGTCCTTTCACTGATACTCTGAAGACCATTTTTGACCTATTCAAATTATCATCCTGTCGTTGGCTTTGACATTGACTAAACAAGTTGGACAGATGCATTCTTTTTGTGTTTGTGCATCCTGTTTGCGGTTGTTATCAGATTATTGGAAGATAATGTTGCACCCTGACCTAATCCGTCAAGGTTACAGTCTATTCTGCCTCTAAAGCTAAGGGCTTTTCACCTCCCGCCTTCAGCTGATAAGAGCTTGAGATAGGATTAAGGTTGCTGAACTTATGCTGACATTGCTGTGTTTTTATGTTCTATATCTGCCTGTAAAGACAAAGAGGCTGAGGAAAGTAAGCAGCTCTCTGTGTCCTCAGGTCCATCTCATAAAGGAAGCCTTTGTTTTGCCAGTATCTGTCAGGATGGGTGTTGTAGTCTGTTGTCCTCGCCAGGGCCTGCAGCCTCTGTCTGGAGGCTCCTGGCTGCATTCAACTTATTTTAACAAAGCTGGCATGAGAAACTACAGTAAAGTGCAAAATTAAACTTTTACAGTTTTTTCATGCTATTACCACTAACATTAATGTGTTTTGGGGGGATTTTAGGAAATAGATTAACACGAAGTGACACTTAATGTGAAACTGAACGGAAATTCATGCATCTTTTCTTATTTTTTTAGATAACCTTAAAAGCAGCATTTGTTTGTATTTAAGTCTCTTTAGTCTGACTCTACAACATAAAATAACCTAATAAATAAATAAAGTTTACTGTCATCATTTTTGAAACAATTTTAATACACCAGAGACATGTATGGTTTTGATTGGGGCTGGAGAGGGACTTGGCTGACTGGAAACAGTGGAGAATCCTCTACCATAGCCATAAACTAAGTTTTAATCCATTCTCAAATTCAGAGGTGTTGAGGTGGGGTGATCAAACCATTACCTTTGCTGGTGTGGTGGGGACTGGCGGTGAGAGAAAGACCTAGAGGTGGTCTCCCAACATCATGAAAGGATGGCAGGGGGCTGCTCCCTATGTTGTGGAGTTTTTTGTGTGGGTGCTTGGGCCTTGTCCCAGAGTAGTGGGGTCCCATTGATGGCCTACGACTCTTGGGGATGTGTTGGACTGACTGTGGACCACAAGTACAATGCTGGGTTCCAGTGAGCTTCACTTCCTTTTGACCTCTAAGGTGTTGCTCAACAGGTGGGATGGAAATGTGGCCAGTTCCAGCTGCCATAGTGGCCTGGTGCTTGCTCGGCATGTTAAAGGGTGTTAGGGGGATTTCCCATTGGGCCATTTTGCTGACTGGGGTTAGTCCATGACCTGGGCTGCTGGACGGTTTGGGTCCCTGGCTTGTCTAGCACAGGAAGAAATGGCTGTGTGGTTGGTTAGGGGGTGTGGGGCTCTCTGTGTGCTTCACTGATAACCTCTGTGTGGGGCATATGGATGCCCTGTGGTCATGCCTGTCTGCCTGGGCTGCTGCGGCCCTCCAGAATCAGACTCACCTGTTGCTGCTCTTGGGTGCTGTGTGGCAGGCATTGTACCATTCTCAACACTCGTACATCTGTGCTCCTTCGGGTAACTTACTCGCTCACGTATTCTCACTGAACACAAACACACTTATTTTTACATATATTTCCACCCAACTACACACACCCATCCACCCAAAATAACATAAATAATCAAAATGGTTGAAGTGTATGCAAATACAGGTTATTGTTATAGCATTGTGGCTGCCTACTTTGATGTTAGATGCTGTATTTATTTAATAAAGTCAATCACGCAATTAGGATTCCGTCTTGAGATGTTCTTTTTTATAAAGGAAATCTGCCATGGCACATCTAGAAAACCTACTTTATATAGTATGCCTGAAATGCAGTAAACAGGACAGGTTAAGACAAAGGTGGCTTCAAGAGACTTGCGAGCATATACTTGGAGACATTTTTCATCCAATCTGACGCAGGTTGAGCTACTTTGCAGTGAAATGAGCAAACATCTCCAGATGTCTCCAGATGTTCAAAACCCCAAAATTTTGGCAGCTGGAATTGTGGCTCTACAAAGTGCAAAGTATTGCCTCAATTCAATAAATAAACAAATAAAGTAATTTATTTTACTTAATCTTACAGCAGAAATTATATATTGACCTATCACATAAAACCACATTAAAATACAATTCAGCTTGTTTAAGGTTGCAACACACTTGAACAAGTGTGTTGCAAGTGTGCCATCTAACTTACACAAAGTTAGATGGCAGACTGTAACTGCTGCTCTTTTGTGGAAGTTCCTTGTTGTGCGACAGCCTCAAGGGTGATCCCTAGATGTTACCCTTCCTGAATCAGGATAGTTTAGGAAAAATCTATATTTAGGTGTTAGAGTAGACCCAGATCTAGAAGCAGTGGGAGCATGTTTGAGCAACATGCTTGAAGAGTCCCTGACTATAGTTACTGGTCGTATCTTGAGTTTTTCTCATATTATCTGTCTCATATTATGCTGATAGGACATTGTGATGGTTTCAACAAATATGTAAAAAAAAGGATTGTTTATAAGAGTGCCATACTGCAGCTTTAAGATGCTGTAGTTGAGATTTATAATTTAATTAGCTTTAATAATATAACAGTTAAAATAGTTTTTAGTTGATTATGTGCAAACAGTGTACAAAATGCACAGTGAAATGATTTGTTCCACAGAGTCATGTCTGTTTTTGATCCATTTAGTATCGATTTACATCCTTATAATCCAACCAACAGAGATGTTTTCAGATTCTTCAAATGTATTTATATGTATATATGTATGCATTGTGTATCATCTGTAAATGTTATGCAGCAAATGCAGCAATACTTCCAAAGTCTGCTTTTTTCATTTGCAAAATCCTGAAAGAACCTACTTTATATTCATTAGGTTTTCTTTGTTGTATTCTGGCTTTAAAGCATTATATACTCGCTCTAGTCTACTGTTATTACTTTCCCAACACTTACACAAAGTTAGATGGCATTTAGGCATAAGCTGGTCTGAGATGCCCATGGTATGATAACCTAGAGCAGTCTTTCCCAACCCTGGTCCTGAAGGCACACAGCCCTACAGGTTTCAGCTGATTGCAGCTCAGTAAACACCTGTCAATTGAAATCATTTGTGCTGAAGCAAGGGAACACCTAAAACATGCAGGGCAGTGTGCCTTGAGGACCACGGTAGCGAAACACTGACCTGGAGGAAAAACCAACACCGTAAAAAGAGTATTAAAACTAACACAATTAGATATAATGGCTACAATCCTAAACAAAGTCGTTTGATTCCCAGCCTCTGACTATTTCCTGCATGTCTTCTCCTTCTCTCTGTGCTCTCTCTACTGTTGAATATAAAGCATTAGCACAATAAAAACTGTAAAAAAAAAAAATAGATCCACTTTTTAGAATCCAAAATTTTAGTTTTTAATTAAGTTTCCAGCTACTTTTCCAATACCAATCTATGACTTCTGTTTCACTAACATGTAAATCAAAGGGATGACAAAAAAATCTCATAAAAATCTCTTTATAAGGACATTGTAATACTGAATTTTAATGTAAAACACAGAATCTTTCATTTCCTTTGTAAATTCATTTTCAATACCTGTTTTAATCCCACTTAGACTCATAGGGCAGTTATGGACGGGCAATCTGTACTTGGTATAAACCCAAGACAGATTGCAACACAAGAATAACAGCCACACACTTACTCCTTTGGGTCAGTGTGGAGTCACCAATTAACCTAACATGCATGCAAAGGCTGACCGAGTACCCAGAGGAAACCCACTCAGGAAGGAAAAGGGGGGGAGACATATAAACTGCATAAAGAAATCCTGCACAGGCGAGATGTGATCCACAGACCCTCTCCTATGAGGTGACATTGCTGGTGCTTTCTGTGGAACTTTTCATTCTAATCATGGGTCTGAATATGTGATAATTATAGGGTTGTACTTTAATCTTAATTAATCACTTCTGTCCTATTCTTGTATGTTATTTGTTTGGTATAGCTGATATATATCTAATTATAAGCTGGGTTTCTTTTTGTGCTTTTGAAACTTGCTTAATTCAGTAAATAGATTATCTAATTAAATCTGTGAAAATTTCTGCTTTAATAAGCCCCTTCCCTGTTTTAATGTGACAGGAAATGAGCTCTTTTGTCTTATGCTAAAAAATATCTGACTTAATCAGTAACGCTTGTGAATCTAAGCAAGAAACAAATTATCATGTCAGTCGAAGAACCAGTTTGTCTTTATTGCACAACAACCACAAACCTAATTGCATTTTAGTGGGATATTTCTGATACATTAAGTCAATGTGCATTATCGAGAAGTGAAAGGAGAATGAAACATGGTTTTCAAATCTTTTACTATTAAAAATCTGAGAAGTGTGGCATGCATTTCAGACTCCAAGAGGGAATGTTGTTGTTGCAATCACATCTGCAAATCTCTTCCAGCTGTGGCCCGTTATTCATAAAAAAAAGACTCAGCTCACTCAGATTGGATGAATAGCCTTGATGCACATTCAGTTTCAAGCCTTGTCAAAAATTCTCAATTCGATGAAAACCTGGACTTTGACTGGGCCAACTTTACACATGAGCATGCTTTGATCCAAATCATTCCATTGTAGCTCTGGCATTGTACCTAAAATTGTTTTCCTGTTTGAGGGTGAATGTGAACCTCCAACCCTGTCACAAGCTTTTTCGCCGCCTCTGGCAGATTTTCTTCCAGAAATGTCCTGCGTTCAACTCTACTACCTTCCCTGTTGCTCGGACGAGCTTCCTACTATAGAAATCCATAGCGTAACGTTGCCACCAAGATTTTTCAAAAAGAGGCATCATTTGTTCAGGGTTTTCTCCTCCATACTGTTCTACATGTAGGTCATAAAGCTCAATTTTTGCCTCCTCTAACCAAAGCTTCTTTTTCAGGTGTGATTATGAGGCCTGTGGCAAACTAAGGGGAAATTCTTTTGGTTTTTTTCCAACAATTCAACAATCTTGGGACTCTACCATAAAAGCCAGATTTATGGACTGCACAATTAATAGTTGTTCTGTCAGCAGAGTTTTCCACCTGAGCTGTGTATCTCTGCACTTTCTTCAGTCAGATGGGCGTCGAGGCTGCTTGTCTGATTAATGCTCTTAGGTGTGCGACTGTTTTGGTACGTTTGCAGTTGCCCAATTCATTTTACATTTTCAGATTATGGATTTAGCAGTGCTCTCTAAGAGGGCCAATGTTTGGACTCGAATATCTCACTCTGCTCTACATTTCTCCCTGACCTTTCTGCTGTGCTGCTTGGTTTTTATGATGCTGTTCGTTCTCTAATGTTCTCTAACAAATCTCCGGGGCTTTCACAAAACAGCTGGATTTATGCTTAGATTAAATTGAACATAGATGGATTCTGTTTACCGATTATATTACTTTATTTTGGGGTATCAAAGTTAAATGGACTGAATATAACTGCATGATCAAGATTGTATTTGTGAAAACATGAGTGAAACAAATATAATTTTTCTTCCACTTCCTAATTTTGCACTACTTTACCAAGTCAAACCAATGTAGGATATGCATTTTTAATAATTTTATATATTCGTTGAATGCATAACTATTGTCTGTTTTTTTTTTTTTTGTTTTTTGGAGGGGAGATGTGGGGGAATTTGTTTTTTGTTGTATATTTTTTAACGTGCTTTTTATGATTTTAGGATTTTGATGAACTTGTGTTCGGTTTGCAATTTTACTTGATTCCTTTAAAGTGTCTGAGTGTCTAGAAAAGTGCTATGCAAATGCAATGTACTTTTATTATTATTATTATTATTATTGCTATTATTAACATTTATGTATTATCATTTTCTGTTTGACAGACACAATATAAAATTCATCCGGGCAGGTAGATTCGACCATCTGTGCGTTCTGTTTTTACCGTTTACCTTCAGTTTCACCGCCTGATGTTGTTTAAAGATTCGATTACATTGCACTGCTTAATGCTGCAATATCCAGTGAGCAGGAAAACAAGACAGATCACTTTCAGCACCTCACAAATAGCTCGTAACACCTGGCATTAGCGGGCAGCCAAACAATGAACAACATGGAAACAGCACAGAAACTACAGACCACTAAAAAGCTGAGGTGGGTTGATTTTAGAGCCCTTAAAAATCCCTACAGAGTTAGACAATTCACTGTGGAGGGCAGTTCTAATCACAGTCACTCAATGAATGAGTCAGTCCACAGTTGGTTTCTCCCTTTTTCCAACCATAAAGTACTATACTCTGGCCGCATGGCGAAGAGAGCGAAATGGATTTTACGCATAAAGAAAGAACGAATGAGTTAAGGGCCATGATGGAAAATACAGGGGAATCTGGTTTCTTCTTTAAGAGAGGCGACGGGTAGGAGAACAGATATGTTAACACATGACCAAGTACTTTAGGAGAATGAGGAAGCCAGGCAAGAATCTTGGATTATTATTTTAATATAGGAGAGAGATGTCATTTAGCACAGGAGAGGCCTTTTGAATTAGGTTAAGCTCGGTACTCAAAGGAATCAATCAAAAGGAATCATCATGGCTTTATGAAAAACCACTAAAAGAGCAGTTAAATTCTGCAGCTGTGTTTTCATTAAAAACTAATATTATTATGAAAGCAGTTTTTTTTACAACTTATGCCTCATGAGTGATGGTTTATTTGTGCAGAGAGCTTGGTTGTCTCTGCGGGCATAATAATCACAACCTAATGTTTATCTAAGAAGCCCTCTGACACAGGCCTTTGGCTTGCCAAGCATAAATTAACTTAATACAAAACTGGATACGATGAAGAACATTTGAATACAAGAGTAATCTGATCATCCACAAAGTGAGTCACCTTCCCCATCTTAAATCCTACCACTGCAAACAGGCAATGTCCTCTACAGTGACCAACCACCATATCACCACTACCACCATGTCTCTTAAGCACAAAGTCTTTATTTTGATCATCCTCGTTTTGAAGATAAAAAAAAAAATCCAAGCTAACAACTGAACCTAACTACCAGGAGGGTTTTAACACTGTCAATCACCCACGTAGATACAAGGAGGAAGGGTGGGAGTTTGAAAGTACACCATACCGACATTCAAACATAGGGGTGATAGTGACAGTCTGGGGCTGCTTTGTTACTTCAGGCTTGCTGTAATTGATGGAAACACAACTTTTGCTTTCTATCTAAAAAAATCCTGAAGGAAAATGCCTAGCCATAAGTAGACCAGCCAGTCAATCTCCAAATAATTAAAAAAATAAATAGTAATCAACTCAGTTTTTTATTCTCTAAAACCATCTAATGGAGCTGAAGCAAAGCAATTTTGCAAAGAAGAATGGGCCAACATTTCTCTGTAGATACATAAATAAATCTCATTTTCAGTTACTCAAAATGCTTCATGTCAGTCTGCGTTATGCACAGTATTCACGCAGGTCCTCTTTATCTGATATTAACATTTATCTGAAGATACTGTATGAAACAAATAAGTGTGACAAGAAGCTACAGGTACATTTTCACCCCACTATAGGTATATATTGCTACTAATGCCTTTGTTCTTGTAAAGCCTGTAGATCAGAAGCTATTCCTCTTTCACAAAGACAAAAAAAGAAATTCATCCCCTGTTCCACACTTGTCTGCTGTGTCCTTCACCTCCCTGTACACCACTCAGAGCTGTCACCAGTCAATACACACACATACATGCATGCATTTCCTTCCACACATTAATGTGATGCACATCAACAACAACCACTTTCCTTTAAACAAACACGCTTGAACTTGAGTGCATAAGATCAGATACTCGGAGGCCCCACATAGACTTGCCTGAAGCTGTGTGTTTACAGGGGCAACAAAAAACACAGCGAATATCGAATCAATTATTGTAAGTTGCTCACTCAAGTTGCTACTGATTATTTTTGGTCTCTGCAGGAAGGCCTTTACAATAGTGCTCAGCCCCTTCTCCCAGACCAGTCCCTTTAAACTAAGCATTTCTGTGTTGTTCTACGTGTGAAGCCACCGGGCCAATGTTACTGATGGGGAATTCTTTGCTTTTGTTTGTCGGTTTACTGTAGCGTGCCGAGGAGGCCTCGCTTGTTTGGAGAATGGGCTTCATGGAAATGAGTCACACACAATGTGATGCAACACAGCAGATCAGATTTGAATTATGGGGCAGTGAACAATGAGGTCATCGTCGGGCTGGGGGCATAAATCTCTCGGTGTATAAGCCGGCATTTCTTATCAATGAAGGAAACTACCGCAGGGTTTCAAAACACAGGATTATTTAAGGACTTGGTGCAAATAAAAGACTTAGGCAGAAGACAGTTGTAAGGGGAAGTCTAGATTGGCTGTTTTATGAATAGTGTTGCCTTCAATTTCTTTAACAGTCATGTTTCGCTGCACAGTAAAATGTTTGTTGTAGTTTATTACAGCATGTTGTTGAATAGATGCAATTTATTCTTTTTTTTTTTCTTCACTTTCCAGCACTTGCCCGCCTCTCATATCCCCAATGCTGCAACCAATGATATTTTCCATATCTTTCCCTTCTTCAGCAGATTGTCTGCAATCAGCGTCGGCTGTAATACCATCATCCCTTGGCCCCTCTTAAATTTCTTGCTTACTGGGCTTTTACTTTAACTGCATTACATACATCTTCCACTCCCTGTTCATCTGGTTCCTTTCAGCATAAACCAGGCTGAAAGATCTGACTTGAAACACGTTGATGGGACTCGTCATTTGATGGCAAATTTGGAAAACAACGCTGTCATTTATTGTGCCTGCTTTGTGGCCCGGCTGTGACGCTGATTGATATCGAATGGCATTTTCATTCGGAATCTTTGGGAGTGAGAATATGTGCCAGAGAGTATTGATCTGTAGCTTAGCTGTTCGTGTAGTGTGATAGGATGAAGAAAGGAAAGAATGACTACATGGTCATGCTTGATCGAACAAAGTATAAACAATAAACATTTGAAACTTTTCACATTTTGTCAGCCACAATCTTCAGTGAAGTTTATTTGGATATTATTTGAAAGATCAGCACAAAGATTTTTTATTCCTCCTTCTTTTTTTTTTTTTTATTTAAATATTTGTAAAGTATTGTAGGCATTTGTGTCCAGTACCTCCGAGTCAATGTTTGTAGAGTTAGCTTTTGTTGTAGTTGCATCGGGCAAGGGTCCGTTGATCTCTGTCAGCTTTAAACCTCTGGTGATTAAGTTTCTTATTTAAGCCTAATTTCCACAGATTGTCAAATGGATTCTTATCTTTACCTTGACTAGCCTCACTATGCCTGTATGTTTAGGGGCAATGTCTTTTGTACCCAGGATCACCCTGTTTTTTGCTTCACCGTTCTTCCCATCAACTTTGACCAGTTTCTCTGTGTCTGCTGAAGAAAAAGATTCCCACACCATAATACCGCTAATATTGTGTTCCTCTTGGGGAATGGTGTTTCAAACTGATGTGCAAAATGAATTCTCTTAGACACAAAATTGTTCACGATGACCATAAAATGTAGCGTTGAGTCTTATTGGACGTAAGCATCTTCTTTGCTGTCCATAGCTTAGGGAAATCTGAAAATTGCCCTTCTTTGAACTTTCAATCAGCATCTTTTCCATAAAAGCAATGGACTATATTTGTTATTTTATTAATAAAGTTACATAGGAAGGCAATAGCCTGCAATACAAATGCACACCACACTTTTCAGTTTGTAATATATGAAAGTTCTGTTTTAGAATAATACCATGCATCATTATTGTCTTACTTCTTCACAGTAACTAAAATTTGTGGCTATTTGCTAACAAAATGAAAGGCACTCTAAAAGTGGCTAATGTTATAGTAATGTAAGTTTTGTCACTTGTTCCTTTTTGCATCTTGCCTTCCGCCTTCTTAATTCAGCCACACAGCCTTCAGGTGCAAATCTAGCACCTTTCTCTGCCCAAGTTCATTCTTTTGACTGGTGAATAATGCTTGACAAGGAGAATTCTCAAATCCGCTGGGTTCCTTTTAGCACATTTACAATGTGTGATTGCAGAATAGACTGCACAAGTCTGAGGCTGACATGGTCCAACTGTCTTCAGATAAAAGCACCATGCTCCCTTTGGTGTGGATGCCTCCCTGGCAATTTGTCCCTGAAGTATCTTTCACATTGTGTAATAAAGTCATTTTACCACCTCTGCGTTGTGCAAGGGAACCTGATAGTGTCACACAAAGACAGATGACTAGGACCATAGCCTGTGGGCTTGCAGCAATAAGTAACAACAGGCCACGTGCCTGTTTTCTAAAAAAAAAAAAAAATTAAAAGTGTTCGCATACTCCCCTTGAGTGTGCTGACAGGCCTTTTTTGAAGGCTTTTACTTAGATAGGACGATAAATGATAGAAGATTTGTCATAGCTGAAAGGGAAAGTGTAGGTCCAAGATCTTTATTGGAGGATAGAGTAAGCGAAGTACTGGTTGACCAATATGGTCTTTTAAAAAGCTATCTTTGTACAAAATTAATTTACCAAGGTTTTTGCTATGGTTGGTCCTGTGTAGGAGTCTGGATTTTTGAATGTATCACAAGCATTGTACAATCTCTGCTCAGGACTGGATACCTGATTACTAGTGGTGTGGCATTATTAAATCCATATTATTTATTTACAAAGTCCTTTTTTATTGAGTTTTTCCACCTTAATTTTTCTAAATTTGATGTTCAGTAATCAAAAGTAATTAGACGCTTGAAGGAGTCAGTAAAATAATATGAGAATTACTCAATTTATAAACCTATGTAATCTTAACCTTCCTATTTAAATATTTTTTCAACATAAAACCTAGCTTACATGCTTAATATGAGAGTTAGTTATTTCCTTTTTGTCTCACTAAATACTCATTAGATATGAACATGAAATACAGTATGTAATATGTTTCATATATGTGGTAACATCCGAGGAGATAAATTTAAGTTAAACAGTTATCCTTCTGCTTAACAACGAATGTGGTTTGAACAGCGTAATAATTGACCAGCTATAGTCAGTATGCCATATTCTTTGTGCTTGTTGTTCCTGCTGGCAGGCGGCCTAGCCAATCTGTTTTGATATTCTCAGTGGCGCCCCCCCAACATTGAAAAGTGCTGGCTCCTCCCTCCCTGAGAATCAAGTTCAATTCATACAAATGGTTATCTTCTTCATTCAAGACATAAATGTAATAATCAATAAATATATAGAGATGTATAGTAGGAAAAAGCTAGAAACGGTGCCCACTTTAAAGCAGAATACTGTAGAAACCTCTACAGTATTCTGCTTTATAGAATAGGTTCTGTTGTAACTATAAAATTCTGAAAGCACAACCAGCCCTGGAAACCCCTGGAAACAAATGAAAATAAAGTCCCTCCACTGGCTGCCTGTAGCTCAGAGAATAGACTTTAAAATACTGTTGTTAGTTTATAAATCACTGAATGGTTTAGCACCACAATACATTAAAGATCTGCTGTTGTTCTACCAACCATCTAGACCCCTCAGGTCTTCTGGTTCTGGTCTTCTCTGCATCCCCAGAACCAGAACCAAACGAGGAGAAGCAGCATTCAGCTTCTGTGCACCACAAATCTGGAACAAACT
>CAEGAE010057900.1:0-28275 GCA_903067095.1 Girardinus metallicus
AACAAGTCTGTTTGAAAATTAATCTTCATGTACGGCTGGGCCCACTGCGACCGTTTCTGCTTGTGAGCTCTGGTTAGCGGTAGACGAATAGTAGGTTCATGCACCGCAAGCCTCTGGAGGATCCTAAACCTTGAGGTTCCCGAGGCACCAGCAGCTTCAAATGACTGTTTGCTGCTTTGTAAGGGCATTTTAGCAGCTGCTCTCTTAATCCGATGAATTTGTCTAACAGAAACCTTCCTCATTATGCCTTTATCTGCACAAACTCATCTTTGTTTTTCATTTTGCTTTTGGAGCAGTGACTTCTTCCTCGCTAAGTCACCTTTCAGCTCATGTTGTGCATAGTGACACAGTTTCAACCAGCATCTTCAGAAGTTCTTATCATTTAGTTCTTGGATTGATATTCCAATTTTTCACAAGAACATTTCATCTTTGAGGCACTGACAAAATCCACCTTTTTCTGAACAGTATAATTACTGGACATTCTCGTCCATATAATTATTTGACCAGATGAACGTGGCACCTTCAGATGTCTAGAAGTGGTACTGACAGACGAACAAGACATGTTGAAGTCATTTTCTTAAAATCCTACCTGGTTTATTCTGATTTTTACATGATGGGAACAGAAGCAGTGAGTTTCAGGTGTTTTAAAAAATGTTTGCACCCATTGAAAACACATTTTAAGTCAACCTATGAGAAGCTCACAAAGCCGTGACGTCATCATCTAGGCTTCACCAAGTTTTTTAAAGGAATAATAATCTTAGTTCATTTTAATTTCTGACTCCCTCCCTATTTTGATATTCAGAAAAAAATTTAATAATTTGGTTTTTCTATGTGACCTAAAATCAAAACGGTTCAATCTGATTTATTGCCTTTAATTGAGTAAAATGTGTTGTTGATCTTTTTATACAGACTCATAAATCTGCTTCAGCTGCAATACAGACTTGCGTTTTGCAAAGTAGTTCCTAATATTGCTTCCAGTATTTTTTTCTTTTGAAAATAATCTCATTTATCTATTAGCTTCACTATAAATGTTTTAGTCAGATCTCTACCATCTTGAACTTCTGGTCTGTGTTGAGTTTCTTACCCCATAGTGTCTCCATGTTTTGGTTCTTTCCAGCTTCTCCCTCTGATCCAGACTTGCATGCAGCAGAAAAAGCGCAGCAAATTAGAAACACTACTTTCACATATCATGAAAATACCTGGAATTTTTTTCATGGTCATTTTGTTTTTTGTTGTGAGGTTTCCCAGTTTACTCAACTCTATATTCTTTTTCTCTGTGCCTTGTTATCCTTGACTCTTTATAAGCGGCCTGCCCTGTCCTCTTTAGAAATAAAAGCGAACACTCTATTCCAAGGATTATCCCATTCTTCCTCTAGAGCAGTTCTGCCCCTACTTGGTGTGGGAACAAAACTCGTACCGTTTCCATGAACTGCCAGGTTCATGAAAGCATATTTTTTTGACCAACATAAGAAGGAGGCAGATGTTATTATTAAAACATGCTTTCAATACACATAATCCAGTTAATTATCACATCCTTACTATATCCTTGATAAATAAACAATGATAAACATTCTTTGCAAACTGATTCAATATCCCTTTCAGCTAATGACAGTTTAAAAAAAAATGAGAAAATTAAATAAATAGATCATTTCCTGAAAGTTTTTGGGAAATGGAACAGAAGATAAAATTTCTGAGAAGTCCAAACAGTCCCAGTGTTTCCCTCTTGTTGATATGATAGATATTACACAACAGGAGTCTTGGTGATTGATGTAATTCTCATTCAGCTGCCTCTCTTCTGCTCCGAAAACAGGAAGCAGCAGAGGACAGAAATTAACACGGTTATTAGCACAGTTTTTAACACATTAACAACCGACAACAAAGCCGAGCAGAGACTCTCACTCTGGTCAGTATTAACAAGTGTTTCTGAGTTGATAATTACACTTTCGTTCTCTGTTAATTGAATCTTGAGGCATTAATAGGCTAGAACTCGTGTGTGTATGGCTAAAGAGTATTTGCTTCTTCGTGGAGAATTTGAAAGTGTTTATTTTCGGTCTAGCAGGTGCTATGCTAGGCGTTGCAACGCAGGGGATATGGTGTTCAACAGGAACCCATCTGTGCGCATCAATCACTTCACGTTGGCTTCTGGGGGTGGAAACGACTACTTGCTCTCGCTTGTTGTCGTCTAAGCCATCATTTCCAGGAAGCAATTGAGACATCTTGAAGAGAAAGTTGATGAAAAGTAAATTAATTACTGCTTTTAAATCTACTTGATATTGACAACTGAAGTGGGTTCAGCTAATGTCAAACACGAGTGGTGTACCAACCCAACCAGATTTGTCCGGTTGGGTTGGCATGTTTAATCTCCAATAACATTAAATCATCCCTCCGCTGTGTGTTTGAGTGTATGGGGGAGAAGGGTCTACGGTAGTGTTGATGTCACTCATTAGCTCCAGAACCCCAGCATCCGGCCTGCAATTCAGTTTTTCTTGTAATTAGAACCATGTGCTTGTACACAAGAGCCAGCCTTCTTAGACCAACCATGCTGTCACTCTTGATGAACAGAGGACTTGCATTTAAGAATTTTACTGAGCATGTTGTCTTCCTAAAACACAATCCTTTGAACCAGGTCAGAAATGAACCAATCAGTATCAAGCTGCGCAGCTCCTCGGGGTTATTTTAAGCCGTCTGCTCTTGCATTTCTTTGTCACCTCAGGAGTGGCCATCAAATGACAAATGTTCAGCTATTTTTACCATGTGCTGATTAGCTCCTTGCGCTCTCAATATTGGCAGCACACGGTGAAATCAAGAAACATGTTGAATTATTTCAAGCAAGCATGTTCTGAGTATTAGAGAGGCAGTTAATCACAGCAGCTAATGGCTCTTATTGTCTTAATTTTTCAAGCTGTGACTTTAGAATCAAGAACAAGTTTGAGATGTAGCATCCTGACAACCTAAACGGAAAAGAAAGGGAGCTTTTACATTTTCTTTTGTGTTTTTCTAGATCGTCACCTATTTTGTTTTGTTTGTATGAAAAGGAGAAAAATACATTCCCACGACAAAATAACCTGCTGCAACATTAGCGCCCAATTAGTGAAAAACATGCAACTTGCACAGCATGAGTCCTTTATTCAGCGGCGGGCTTAAGGCGGCTTTTTGTTTCTTACATCAGACTTTTAATGACGTGAAGCTCTGGCAGCTACATATGTACTTTACCAGATCAGCAGAGTGTCCTTTCAATCAGCAAACATAACAAATATTAAACAAATTAATAGAATTGGAAATGTAAGCTGAACAAAGCTCTATTGAGATTTATCTGGACAGAGACTTCCTGTTGCTCTTTCTAATACTATAGTGATATCAGAGAGGTAAATTGGACTCATGTGGAAAGCAGCAGTCACGTCTTTGCATCCATGCGTGCACGCCGGGGTGTGCATGTGTGTGCGTGTGTGTGACTGATGTCATGTGATGACCGCATTGAGGTACTGACTCATGTTGACATTTCACCATCACAGAGTTTGCACTCACACTGTAGGAAGTTGGTGCTGTTCAATCACTAAAATGACCCTTCTTTGTCAATCATGTACACAAGCAGAGAGCTGACATATTTCCCAAAAACTGAGTTTGCTTTTGCAGCAACATGTTGTGTTGCTGAGTAGTTGTATTAGACCTCTTAACATGTTTGGTGAACTTGTACTCCATACATAAAAAAAGAAAAAACACTAACTGTTTTACCTGCATAATTAGAAGTTACCTAAAGAAATTCCCCCTTTGGAAATAAGTTTAGATTCCTTATGTCTTTGTCGTCTTCCTCTCCTTTTAAGTCTTCTTTTCTTTTTGTCTTTGACACGCTCACACTCTGTCATTAGCATCCCACACTGGCAGTGGGTGCCTTGTAGAGCTCTCTGTGTAATTATAGTGATAAGTCTGGCTAATATCTAGGCGCACACATTCGAACTCTCACAATTTTTCTGCATGCTACATACAAAAGGAGCTAAGAGCACAGGAGGGACGGCTCAAGGAGATCCCTCTGGAGAAAAATATGGAAGATTTTTCTGGAGTCTATCAATGTTGACTTCAAGGATTTGTTAAGTTTAAAAAATATCACACAAGATAAGCTATCTTCACAACACAGTCTAATTCAGGCATTGCAATGCACTGTGCAACAACTCAAGCGTGCCGCGTTTCTCTGTGTTTCATACAAGCAGCACCAGTTTCACACAACCTGTCACTGTCTTTTGCCTAGGAAATACAGCATTTTTTTTATTTTTTATTTTTGCAACACAACAGATATAGGGACCGAGAGAGAAAGAGCAAACCAACTGAAGCTAGTAACTAACTGTTGTCACCAAGCGGCAGCTTGGATGTGTCACAGACAGTAAAGGGTTTGTTCTGAGTTGAGGAGGCGGTGGTGAAGCTCCGGGAGGCGGAGGAAAAGTCGTCGCCTGTTGAAGCAAATTAGTGCTGCTTTCTCAAGTTTGGTGTAGATTATCAAACGTCATCCATCACGTTCGCCTCTCTGGTTATGAAAGACTTTTTTTTCCTAAAAGGTGAAACCATTCTTAAAACGTTTACTGTACTTCACTACGCAGTTCAAGACTGACTTAAAATAGGAAGTAGTAGGAACAGATAATAAAGAAAATAAAACTAAATAACATAAAAGTTTAGCAGTCTTTCAGTCAAAACAAAATAAGTTTAATGACATGGTTTGTGAATAGAAACCAGAAGTTTCTGTCTTATTTAACTGAATTAATGCACAACTACTTTGTTTGCAAATTGATTCCTTGTGAGCACTTATACAAATTAACTGTCTGGTTGAAGTGAAGATGAATCCTTTTATATGAGCAAAATAGGAAATGTTAAGCAAACTAGAGCAGAAAAGGTTGCCATATTCATTAAGGAGACAATTTGCAAAACTTTTTACTTGGACCAACTTTATGTATATCTCTTTAACCTTTAGGATCCTCAAGGGTTTAGATTTTTGTTGGTGTTTTGATCATATTCCAGTTGTTTTTTTATACTCCGCAGGTCACATCTCATTTCTCTGTGTTCGTTATTGCTAGTAAGGTGTTGCCATATTGATTTATATTCTGTATATTATGTTTGAATTTACTTCTGCCACATTTGCATTCGTCCTTTCTCCTTGGTTTGTGGATCCTTTTTTTGTTATGAGTTTCTACAAAATATATTGCTTTGTAAATTTCCCCGTAAGTTGTCCCTGCAATCAAGTTGAAACGGTATATATACGCTAATCCGAGAAAATGAAACGGATGAGTCGATATGTTTAAAATAGCAGCATGAGAACGAAACTTATTTTATGTAGTTATTTTTGTTTTCGTGCTACTGTATAGTTGCTATTAATATGACGCAACCTTTAGAGTCTAGTGTTTCAAGATCTGACCTCCACCTCTAATGTGCTGATTTATCATTTTGGCAACAAATTCAGTCATTAATATCATTATTTTTGTTTTCGTGGCAACACACTCAAATGTGCAGCATTCCTGTTTTGTTGCTCAAAGTAACCTGCTGAGAAAATCCTTCTTGTTTATTGACTTTTTTGTATTTAAAAAGACGAGAAAGAAATAGCTAAAAAAAAATAAAATAAAATCCTGTAGGCGATATGTCCGACTTTAGATTTCAAGAAAACAGAAAAGTCTTTTACTCATAACTTCTGTCAAGAGTTGTGGTGTGAGGTGGCGAGACAGGACGCTGTAGGCCCAGGTTGGAGATGAAATGATGATTTTAATGAAGATGTCAGCAAAAACAACAGTCCAAAATCCAGGCAGCACAGAAAAACAGCGGAAGGCCAAGGCTCAAAAAAACATGTAGCAACTGGAAACTAAATGGACGGCAGCAACAGACGTAACCAGACAGGAAGGCAGGACAGCTACGAGAAGGACCCGACACAGAAACACAGGTGGCATTAAATACGCAGAGGGTAATCACAGAACGAGACAGATAGGACAACACTAGACACAGAACCTAAAACAAACACACAGAAAAACTCAAATCATGACAACTTCCTTTGCCTAGTGGACTTAAAAGATAAGTTAACACCAGCTGCTCTGTGAAGGCGACACGTGTTATCAGTACCTGACAGAGTGAGCAGAAGTTGGAAACCAGACAGGAAAAGTGAAAGTAGCCAGACCGTATAAATCCTGTTCTTCATGCCAAAGCTCAGATGGAAGTGATGCGTAACCATGCAGCTTGCTGTCAGTCACGTCTGAAAGTGGGCGGCTCCACCAGGCAGCCAGAGCATCTGTTGGTGGGCGAGGCCTCGACGACCTAAAGATCCGATCTGAGCGGTTTATGTTCCTGCTGCTCTTTTATGTGAGAGGCTTTGAAGTGAGTTTCAGGCGAAAGATTGAGCACTTCAAATGCAAGAGGTCAAGGTTGTTTTTCCACATCTTTTAGTCATTTAAGACTGAAAGCATGCCGTCTAAAAGACTGATGCATCTGCCCTATTTATTTATCTAGCTTGAAATGAAACACAGAAATGGTCTGTGATCAAACTAACTTGAACATGATCGTTCTTTGGCATTTCCTTATTTCCAACGAGCAAGATTCAGCTGGCAGCTGAATCTTGCTTTTTCTGGAAAAAAAAGCATTTTTTTTTTCTGGAAAAAAATAATGTTTTCAGCCTCGCAAAAAGACGACAAATTGAGGTGAAATGCTTGTTTGTCCTGCTGTAACGCTGCCACTGGAGCTGAACAAGATGATGGGTTTGGAGTTTGATCACATCTGATCATCGTTTTCAAAAAATGTAGCAAGAAAACAGAAATATTGGTATTAAATACAGTATTTTTCTTCTTTATGGTTTTCAGGGGGCTGCACAGTGGCGCAGTTGGAAAAGCTGTTGCCTTGCAGCAAGAAGGTTCTGGGTTCGATTCCCAGCCCAGTCTTTCTGCACGGAGTTTGCATGTTCTCCCTGTGCATGCGTGGGTTCTCTCCGGGCTTCCTCCCACAGTCCAAAAACAAATCGTGTGTGTGTATGGTTGTTCGTCCTGTCTGTCTCTATGTTGCCCTGCGACAGACCTGTCCAGGGTGAACCCCGCCTCTGACCCGGAATGTGGCTGGAGATAGGCACCAGCACCTCCTGAGCCCACTAAGGGACAAGGGTGTAATGAAAATGGATGGATGGATGGTTTTCAGGCTCCTAATTGTGACCAAAATAATAAGCACACACCCCTACATTTGTATGTACACATAACACCATGCCTGTGTGTACAAGACTGAAACCTGAGTTGGCTAATCCGATATCCAATGTATCAGGGCATGTAATATTAATAAGACAGGACAGTTTAAATTAAAATGCAGTGTTTCTGGGTAATGGCGTTCCTGTGTTGTCAGCCAATTAGAAAGATTGGAGTCTCACTGTATGTTCACACCTGGTACACAAGATAGGTTTCAAGACAACAAAAGCTAAAAAGCTACAGAAAGACAGCTGAGAGACAGAGGAGTAAATTAAATGTGGATTTATTGCAGCTTACGCCATGTTGTTGTCACAGTTTAACAATAATATCACAAGGTTTTCTGAGATTGTCTCTTCCTACTTTAAATGCAGATGAATACGTAGCAACATCACAGCATCTTAGGCTGTCACTCAAGTAGGAAACAGTAGCCACATCTACTGACGTTTCAGTAAAATCATCCATAAATTAGTTTTTATTAACATGAGCCACCCTGTTCAAAGCAGTAAAAGTCCAGACAGCACGCTGACAGGCTGTCAGCTGATTGGTGTATCACTTCTGAGACACATCAAACCCCTTAGATTTATACTTTTGTGTGTTTATTTTATCACACTGTTTTAAATCATCCAGGCAAATATGACCCAAGTAAATATAAAATGCCACTTTAGAATTTGAATTTTCTTTATGAAGGAAAAGAAATATCTACACCAACCTGCTCCAATTGAAAAGGTACCAAGAAAACAACTCGAATTCATAAAGTACACACAAGTATCTGTAAGAATATGTATGGAGAAACTCTATTTTTATGCCACAGATTATGTTTATTAGAAAACCCAGTGTTCAGTAGTTTAATAGAGTTTGCACTAAAACACAACCATACTCTAAGATGTCTGACTGCTGTTCCAACATAGTCTAAACGCCATTCATGACTATAAATGGATGAATATATATAAGAAGGTGAAATCCAATGCGGTTCGCCGCTGGCGAGATAATCCAAAAGAAAAACATGGAGGCTATACAAGAATCATCCTTTAACTTCATATCAAAGAGCAACAGTCATGCCTTTATGCGCAGAAAATACTGTTCATGAGAATGTGTTGTCATGGAAATAAGAGTGATACAACAATGTGGTTTGTGTGCGCAGACAATGTGACACACATTCACACAGTATGTTTGTGGTAACAATAAATGGGATTCTGGGTGAGGAGTGATGGTGCACTCAGGAAAATGACAATTGTCCAGAGAGATGATCCCTTATTTCAGCTCATGCGGTCAATGGTGGGTTAATATGGCTGTGGGCTTTCAGGGAATGGAGACATGATGCCACAGTGGCTGCAAGCTGAGTGGATGTGTTACAGAGGCTGTAAAATCACAGTTAAAACTGGGTGCATATCTACCACTGGTTATAATCAATGCAGTTTATGTGGTGACTTGGTCTACAATCACTCTATATGTTTATGATAAATACAGTTTTAACTGGGGTCAGTGCAGTGTTTCGTTTAAATATTCGGACATCGTAATCTTTTTTTTTTATTTTATCTAGTTTCAGCCCCAGACTTCAATGTATTTTACACAATATAATCAAAAAGTACACGAGGCTGAACAATATCTACATTTTCCATTTTTTTACTTAGAAAATGTTAGAAAAGAGTGGTTTATTTCTATTCAGTCTTCCTGTCAGTCTTTTGGAGAGCGTCTCCACTAGCTTTAAACAAGTGGACAGAAGTATTTGCAAATTGTTCTTTGCATAGCAGCTCAGACTCAGTCACACTGATGTTTGATGTGTCCAAACATTATTTTTGAAGTCTTACCGAAATGAGTTACGTTTATATTTTAACTGGGCCGTTCTAAGACGACTGTGCTTTAATTTAAACCATGTTCAGTCCTCGTAGAAGGTGAAGCTCTGCCTCAGTTTCAGGGTTTTTACAGCCTTCAACAGGTTCTCATCCAGGATTTGTTCAGTCCATCCTCCTTCTCTGTACCTGCTGAAGAAGTTCATTCGCACAGCATGATGCTGCCATTTCAAATGCATCCAAGGAAAACCATGAAAATCATTTTAATTTGAATTGGTCTATCGCACAAAAACCCAATGACGCACGTTGAACTTTGTGTTTATAACCAGGCCAAGTCTAAGGGGTATAAATACTTTTACAAGGCTTCTTACTCTAAGCAGAAGAAGTGCAGCAGCCTCAAACAGAGTACTGTGTGTGTTTGCATTAACGTGTGTGTGTGTGGTGATCTCGTCTGATAGCTTGGAGTCAGAAGAGTCGGGGGGACTGTGAGATATCCTTGAAATTTTATGAACTTCATAAATCTGAAATTTGTGTCAAGAAGATAAATGCTAACACATTAGATCATACTCCAAATGTAAAAAAAAAAAACTAATTACATTTCCATTGCTTATTGTTTTTTTTGTTTTTTTTATCTTGTAGTAATTATGCTAGATGAGTAGACTTCCTGCCTGTTATCCAGCAGCTCCAGGCCCTGCTGTGAGTTTCACTTCAGATTAACTGGTGAATTGTTTTCATCAGAGTGCTCTGGTCTATTTCCCAGGGAAGACAATTGTTTGATATAACTCACCGGAGATGAACCAGAGAGGAAAACTTCTTTAAAAGCCTTTAATCACGCCAGTCTACAAATATCACAGAGCCAAATATAGGGCAGTGATAAGTGCGGCTGCTTCGGCGACTTCGCAGCGGTTATTACCTTCGCTTTTTCTTTTGATAAACTGTGCAGCTCAGGATTTTCTCTTTGCCTCTGTTTCTGTTGCAGGAACCTTCGTCTCAGCGTTCACCGTGCTGTGCGGCGCACGCAGCGAGCTGATCTCAGAGAGAGGCATGTGCTGCGTGTTCTGGCTCAACGTGGCGGCTGCCCTCATCCAGATCCTGACTGCCGTCATAATGGTTGGGTGGATCATGAGCATCTTCTGGGGAATGGACATGGTCATCCTGGCGAGTCAGTAGCTGCATATATCTCCCCTCTGCTCGCTCTTCTACAGTTTCCCTTTGAATGATTTTAGTGTTAATTTTTTTTACTTCTTTGTCATTCCTCTGTAATCAAACACAGCCCGTTTGAATTTAAAGCATACACAGTGTGATAGAAATTGGTGCTATGTTGTTATAGTGTGCAGTGATGTCACCCATCATATTCATACGTCTAATAAGTTAAACATGTTTCCTTTTAGGTAAAATGTTGACTCGAGTGATTTGGTAGTTTGTACCCTCCTATGTCCTCCTGTCTAAAAGGTTTGGCATTTCTAACACTAGCTGGGTTTTAGATTGGTGCTTTGTTGTCATGATTTTCCTGTTTCACAGTCAGTACCCCCAGCCTTTATGCCAGTCTGAAAATGATCCCTCTGAAAAGGTTCAATTACACATTGATTTTTATTTTTACAATTCACTTAAATTTGTAGCATAAGCACAAAAGGCCAATTTATTCTACTTAGGTCTACCCCCTTATTCAAACTCATTTATTTAACTAAATGCAACAGATTCTAATATTCTCACCTGAAGCCCCTCAGGGGAGCTGATGAAGGTGACACAGAGTTTTAGAGTGAAGGGCACACGCTCCTGTCACGGTGTGCTATTTTGGGATTTACCTCCCTCTGGATCATGCTAGCTTTTCAGATATATATATGCAGGCATCGCGTCTCCGTTTTCTTGAATCCGACTGCTTGACAGACGTGTCGACAACTCGCAGTGACGGACGTGGAGATGAGCTGTTGCCTCGTGCTTAGGGTCAAACTTCACGTCTTTAAAAGGAAAAAAATCTTTAGGTCAGCAACCAAAAATGAGCTGAAAACGATGTTATTTAAATAAAATAGCATCCAGACGTGAGAGGTTTCTGTGTGAATATTCCTCTACAGATTCGTACATGAACTGTGTTTATGTCAGTGGTTTTGGTTTTGAGCAGAATGGTTTCCGGGTTATTCCACTGTGACGCAGTAACACATATCTTCACTCTGCAATCATCTCACGTGTTTTAGCTTTCTAATGAGATCAAGATTAAACACGATGCTATTGTAGCTGGAAAGATAAACCCACTTTTAAAGCAAGAAGGAGTCATACTGGACAGGAGGCTGGAATAAAATAGGAATCACAAGCAATTCAAAAATGCAAAAATGAATAGCAAACAACATGCTAATTAATTGACTGAAGTGCTCGCTTTTATGATTGA
The DNA here is from genome assembly GCA_903067095.1 of Girardinus metallicus. NCBI lineage: Eukaryota > Metazoa > Chordata > Actinopteri > Cyprinodontiformes > Poeciliidae > Girardinus > Girardinus metallicus. The sequence goes on from CAEGAE010057900.1 coordinate 11,364, forward strand.
GGCGATGGATACTTGTTTTGATCGCTGGGATTTATTCGTAGCAAGTAAAAATAAAAAAATCTGAATTACACCACTCCTGTTCTTTGGTAGCAATATTACCAAAATAATATAAATCCACTTAGAAACCCACATGTATTCAAGATATCTTGTATTATTTATAAACATCAGATGCAAGAGCGTGTAGAAAAGAGATGGGAAAGTGGGCAAATTTCACCTCCTTCTTCTCTGTCATGAAATGTATTCTTCTTCTTCTTCAGGAGTGACGCCTGAACTGGCTCCAGCACACAGAAAGAGTCTCTATCCCCCCCAGTGAGCCGAGGCAGCCTTTGAATTAGTGCAGAACTGCCTCCTTTGTGAGCATGCATGCGTGTGCACATGTGAGGTGGTTGCTGCCTGTGTGCGATCAAAGCGCATCAGCTCACACACACGCCTGGGAGACGGTGTGTGTTTGCAGTGCTGTGAACGTTGAGTGTCTGTTTGGAGCCAGCGCCCCCGGTGTGTTTTTGTGCACGGATCCCGACTGGTTTTCAGGCCTCCGGGTTCCTGTCTTCCTTGACCATCACTGCTAAAATTTCTGCTTTCTGCTGGCTGCAGCAGCACTGGGTATTTCTGTTGTGTTTTCTGGTTAGCAGGGCTTTTCGAGCCGAACTCGTTCACGCATGTTTGGGTGGAGGATTAATTGTTAGATCATTATTACAGCACAAGTCTCTGAGGCTTTGGGAGTTAATGCTCCTTTCCAGCTGCACTCTTTTTCTTCCTTTTTTTTTTTTTTTGCCTCCAGCAATTCAATCGGAAATATTGGATTTTTATCAATATTTATCATGGAGGCTGTTCTCTTGATCAGCCTTCATATCTCTTTTCATGTTCTCTCTCTCCATATATGTAATGGTTTTGGTGTTATTCTCCCCTACTGATCCTTTTTCATCCTTATCTAAAAATTGTTTCTATTTGATCTCTCCACATTCTTTCTTCCCCTCTTTTTTTCCTTTCTTCCTCTGCCTCTGTTGCTTGTCTTCACTTCTATTCCCCAGTCTCAGTCTCCCTCTTCTGTCATTGATCCGGCAAACGAGAGTTGTGTTCCTGTAAATGCTTTCAGTAGCTCATGTAATAGATCTGGATTAAGAGATGAGATAATCACATGGATATGTAAAGGACTGATTTTTTTGTGGTACAAAACTGCATCAATTTTGTTCTAAAAAGTGATGGCTAACCTTCTCTTTGTCTCCTTTTTTCTTCCTGTGCTCTCCTTTTGGAAAGTTTCTGATGGTAAGAGTTTTTGTTGTTGTTTGTCTTCGCTCACTGTCCAAAGTCCCACCAGCTGCATCACAAATACTTTGCAACAAAACTCAGTTTGCTAGCCACGAATCAGCTTTTAATAGTACATATTGATTTTCCATAAGCTGTCAAAATTCCTCAGAGAAAAGCTCACATTATCAAATTGCAAGGCTTTACTGTCATGAAGCTTTTCAGATTACGTTTTCACTCGCAGTCACTTCTCAAACAGTGACAGTATTCCCCTCCTTAAGCACAAAGGCAGACAAAATCTGTGACTTTGTGAATAAAAGACATACGTATGTGCTGATAATTTGGTTCTTCACCTGTAATTTGATCTGATAGAAAAATCTGAAGTGTAAAAGATTGAAGGAGCAGCTTTTTTTAAAGTCTTATGCTCCCCTTGTATTCCATGAATAAACAATAAATATATGTTAATATGTTAGTTCTTATGGATAGGACGTTAGCCTTTAGTTCATTTTAGAGTTAGCTAACCTCTATTGTCCAAACACCTGGAGAAAACAATGGTCTCTGTGGAACTTTACCTCTTATCTCATCAAAAAGGACTATAAACCGTAGAATCCAATGAAATTAAAATTTTAGCAGTTGTGATTGTTGTAATCTCCTTTGGACCTTATTATATAAAACTAGTCACTGCATTCACAATGGAAATGATAATGTGAGGCACGATCGAACCCACAAGTCCTTTAAGTGTGAGTTTTTGCTGGTCATCCACCCCAAGATCTGTTTTAGATTGTAACCAAATATGTTTTTCCTCAACAAGTTTGGATGAAAATTTAACATTCATCACTTGATACCACTTACATACTGACAATATAAATTTAATAGATTAAAAATGTTAATGTTACAGCAGTGTTGTATTATAGCAACACAGCGAAAGACTCGACATCCATATCGCAAAACATAATTTATCTCTTTCTCTGACAGGAAACATGCAGTTATAGAAGATTTGAGTTTCACAGTGAAATGTTTTGCTATGTAAACAGTCTAAGCTTTTGCTTCCCTCAGTCAGATTAAATCAGATCCCTGTTTGTTTGCTGTGTGCAGCTCCAAAAACCGTGTTCGATGTCACCAAAGTTTACAAATTAAGATTTCAAAAACAGTATTGCTCTCACCAGTATGTGTATCTTTATTGCAACGTTCCAACAATTTTGGCCTTTCAGTCTGTTTGTTTTAACCTTTGAGACAACTAGTCAAATGTAGAGGAAAATAAAATGAACCGAGTTAGTCGGACGTTTCCCACACTGACTAAAGCACTAAATAAAGCAAAGCTCCCTCAGCAAGCGCAGCTCGACTCTGCCAACAAAACAAGTTCTTGGGCACAAACTCAGTTCCAAAACTCCCTTTTATGTCACTCTTGTGGATGTGCAGAAGTTGTCAGCACGTTGCTTATTTTTGTGTTACATGCTTGTACACACTGCTCACCAAAAACTAAGTTGGAGTCTGCTGTCACTGCTGCTTCTGCAATATTTCACACATACAACCACCCACTGTCTTCACAACCTTTTTTCTGTTTGGCACGCCGAATAAGAGAAATTTCTTGTGTTAAGTCCGAATGTGTATTAGTTTTTTTTGTCTTTTTGTTTTTTTAACTGATAGTTCTGGTCAGAGGTTTGTCATGTGATTGAATTTGTTTCATTTGCAATAAGATTTGGTTCAATATCACTGGAAAGTTGCAGTACAACCACATGCTTTTTGTGCCAATCAACAAGTTTCTGGCATCATTCTGATTAGACCGTTATTGGCAGAATCAGCTTAATTCATATTTTCTTGTCTATTTCTTGCCATTAAGTATGGTCCATGAAATTTCAGTAGTCACTCACTCGAAAGGCTTAATGTTAACCAGCTTAATTGTTTCCAAAACCAGCTTTCATGTTTGTCCTCGTTGTCCAGTTGGATCACCAAATTGTGTCCAAATCCCAGTCACCTGACCCAAACTGTCCATATCAGATGAAAGCAAACTGTTTAGGATGTTCAAGAACAATCCAAACCACTTCTACTCCAAACTTAACATCTTCAAGGTCAGCTGAAAGTAGAGGCTCAATGCCCACAAGTCAAATACCTTTGTGAGAGAAGTTTCTTGATCAGCTGAGGCACAGATTTAGTTGTTTGATCACAATGGTGTGAAGAGTAAATTGAGAAATCAAGTTGAGGCTTTCAAATCTCAAAATAGTTTGCCAGCTGTCAAGCATGGTGGTGTTAGCATACAGCTTGGGGTCCTTTTAGGGGTCAGTGGTAGAGGGATTGCTCAAAGTTGATGAAATTATGAAGCCTTCAGATCCTTCAACGTCACCTTATGTCAAAAGTTAGACACAAAGTTGATTTGGGTGACAATAAGCTTCCAGAAGGAGCTCAGAAATGCATTCTGGTTATGAGTGCATGCAAACTTTTGACCAGAACTGTAAGCAAATCCTAAGAAACCTGGTTAGTATTCATGACCTACTAATCCGCTGAGCGTTAACAAGTCTCTGCTTTTTGTCTCTTGTAATCTTTGCTATCAAAATATAACTTTTTTTTTGTGTGTGTTTCTTGATTCCTCAGGCTGTAGAGACCAAGGTATCCCTCAAGATGTCTGAGACGTGTCTCTGTCACATTCACTGACGGGTCATATGAAGCTTGCCCAACAAAACCACAATGAAAGCCAAACGTTTAACAACTTTTAACTTGATATTGAGTTGACAACAACGTATGGCAGCGATGTATAAAAAATGAAGGGATATGAATTGACTGATGGCTGGCTGCTGATTTGATCGACACCAGACTGCATTTGTGTTTATATTTAAAAAGAATTTGGACATTAAAAAAAAAAAAAAAAAAAAAAGATCATTGTGTTTTATCTTGGAGAGAAATGTTTTTTTTTTGGCTTTTGTTTTTGTAAAACAGGAATAACTGCTAGTGTTTGACCTCAGCATTAGCTTGAAACAATTGTGAAAATCCAGTGAAATTGTAAATCCAACAACAAACTATTTCATATGATCACTCACTGTTTCTGAAATTTGACAGGAGGCCAAATCGTTGTTTCCACTGCTGAACTGGAAGCTGAGCAGCTATGTGTCACATTATCTTTGGCTTCTCTTAGGAGGTTTACTTTACAAAAAGTGCTATCATGGAATCAGTGCATTACCAAACAAACACATCTTTCTCAAATGTTTTTTTTATTTATTTAAAACTATACTCTTTTATATATATAAATTCATTTCAGAGATGTTTGCTAAGGATATGACTTTGGTAGTTCAAATATGCTTGTTTATAAAAGTTTTCTTTCCAAAAGGATTCATCTTTCCTCATTATTTGATTTTAATTTTCACACCTCCTAAATGTGTAAATCTGCGCCAGTGGGATTTTACACATTATCCAAGCTTCAGATCTAATTAGCAACTCTTAAAATAGCAGCTCATTGCGCTTGACATGACCACAACCCCGTCTGTCACTATAAAGAAAAGACTAAACCTGAGAGATTGTGGTTGGTTACAGGTCTGCACTGTCATAAATAAAACACTCCCAAGAGTGGAGACTGAAAGTGGAACAGTACCAGCAAAGGAATCTGAGAGGGCATTGGGTTAAAAGTGAGAAAAGTCTATAAACTATTCTCAATCATCCACCAGAAGGTTCCCTTGGAATCGCTGCTCTGAACAAGAGCTTTCTCATAGTCGCCAGATAGTGGACTGCGTCATTGGCTGGTTTCCAAGAACTTTACCAGAGGTCAAAGAGCATCATGAAACCAAATAGCTTCACCAAACTTGAGCAGTAAAAACTCCAGGATCCTGAACCAGACCAGGGTCAAAAGCTAATAACTTCTAGATCTGGATCTGCCTCATATTCATGCTATCTTGTTTATTATTTTTGAGTAAGCGAGCCACTGGGTCACTTTGGCTCGACTGCGATCAAAAGGAATGTATTAAATCAAAACCTCTGTGAGCTTGTTTGCTAAAAATATTTAAAAAGTATGTAAAGTGTGCTCAGAGAAGGTCAAGTATGAGCTGATTCGAGCCAAGTGAAAGTTTGGGTTTTGAGTTTACTTAGCACATTTTTTCTAGATAATAGTCTGTTTTTCTTTTTAAAATCTATATACAGGCTGAGAATAATGTGATACACAGTGGACACAGATTATCACAGTTTGCTGCTTTCCAACGCATAGAATCTGATGAAGTTGTAACTACTCCAATTAACACACAGCAACAGTGTGAATGTATTGAAATTTGCTAGTGTTTCATTCAAAGTGTATTTGTATACTGAAGTCAGAGTTCCTTCATTTGGTCAAAGCGTAGTGTAATTTTAAAACTGGTTAATAAACCTGGCATTAACAGATATTGCTCCCTGCCACTGTAACATACTATGTTAAGTAGTGGGGTATTATGCAGGACAGACAAAACGGCTATAAAACGTGATGATTAAATTAGCAATTGTGTCAGCTGCATCAAACTTAATGTGACTATTTCAGGTTCAGTTCCTGTACCTTTTATGTGTTGTCTGTATTTCTAACCAAATGCCTTTTCAATGATACTGCCGTGTTTTGTATAAAAAGAGAAAAAACAATGTTTTTATGTCTTTTTATGTTGTACAGTGTTTAAATGCAAGAAAATGATGATGATGATGATGATGATGATGATGATAACAATGAATGATGTCTGCAAAGGTGATATTATTCTATGCCTTACAACTGTTCCATGTTCTCTTAAATGAGTATTACTGACGTGTCTTCGTTTTATTTAGATTTAGAAGCAGTTTAAGCACCCAGGTCAAACAACACTGTAAGTATATATTTAGTACCTTCTGGTATGTGTCGTGGGAATCCTTGTATCGTTGTTTAACAATGACATTGTGCTAGAGTGTTTGGCCATGCAGTGCTGTGAAAAAGTATTTGGCTCCCTCTGTCTTTGCTTTTCTGTTACGTTTAAATATTTTAGATGAACAAATAGCTGTTGTTTTTTTTTGTTTTTTTTAATCAGACAAAGTGAACCTGAGTAATTACAAAATCCTGTTTTAAATTATGATTTTGTGTTTCAATGGAAGAAAGCTACACAAAACCAGCTGTTGGGTTGGACAGCTTTTGTCACTTGGCTCCATGGAATATTTTCTTTATGAGTGAACTTTTTTTTTTGTTTTTTGCTGTCAAATGAATGTATATAATGACGTGTGCTTGCAAATACAAGTGGAGATTTCAGAACTTTCAAAAAGAATTTTAGCTTATTTCTGCGGCACTAGGATAAACATAAGCAGCTTGAGGAATAATGCAATAAATAGTCAGCCTAATATTGAACTTTCGTCATTTGCAGCTCAATGTTTGTGGACATTAATTACTGAATTATGTAAATTTTTTTCTATTGACATGTATTCTTCCTAGTCTTTCCTGCTCGTAAATTCAACCGCGGTGGGGACGAGAGATTTTCTGTTTTACCTGCAGCAGCCATGTCGTCAGCCTTAGCTTCATTTGTATGTTCAGTTTTTTTATCATTGCAAATAAAGTGTGAATTTATCTCTGACTCATGAATAAACCTACATGTCTGAACATGGCTGATGGTGATGTGGCAGTAGTCAGCGCTGATGTCTCTGTTGTTTTGAACATTAAAAACAAAACATAATCCACGGTTGTGTGTTAAGTGATTAGCAGGGATTTTTTTTTTTCCTCTACAAATGCTTGCCGAAACATTTAAACACCAAATGTGTTACACTAAAACAGTTTCTCAAATAAGTTGCCATCCAATTTGCATTTCCTACAGTAATTCAAACTTCTTCTCCTAGGTGTATTTCCACAATTACGCTAAACTACAAAAGGATTATTTCTGTTCCCATGGCAAAGAAAAACATAAGAATATCTCTACCGCGATCGTGGTTGTGAGGGTATAAAAATAGTTCCAAACCACACTGAAGTAAACTGTCGAGGCCTGATTTCTGAGCTGTTTGTCTGAAATGATTGCACTGAGACTCGCTGACTGACTCGCTGGCTGTCCTATCTCACCAAATAAGGATTTGTTACTGCCTGCTCTTTGCGACCAGACAGCTCAGAGTGCAACATCCTCCCAACGCTCCCGCTGAGCTCTTAGTCTTGTAAACACAGCCGGATTCAGAGATGCCATTCAGCTACTTGACTCTGGAAGCATTTCAAAACCCTGTAATGTCGCAAAGTACACACACATCACTGAAGACATGATAAAAAGAAATATTTGTAATAAAACATTGTTTCCACCACTGTAGATTAAGCACCATGACTCATGGAGATGTTGGATTCACTAGGGGGATCAAACTACAGGCCACTTTTACATCTTTTTATCACATTTCTTGTTTAAAATACACATTCAAGGTAAGTATTTCCAGATAATGATTTCATGCTTCAGCTTAATTTTTGAAAGTAAATGACGAAGTAAAAGACAGCCCGCTATGTAGTGGTTCACCGTTGATTAAACATACCCACATGTTAGAATGGCCTAATTAAAGTCCAAAGGCAAATCAAGCAGTGAAGTGGCAGCTGGTCAAAACGTACCTAAAGAGGCTTGTTAATGTAATTGCAATGGAAGGCAGTTCAAAGTAGTATTAACCCAAATGCACAGCACTCATTTCTGATTTTTGTTGTAAAAAAAAAAAAAAAAAATAAACAAGTTCACATAAACATACATTTCCTTCCACTCCACAATTAAGAACTATTTTTTTTGTTTTTGTCCCATTAAAAAACATTGAGGTTTGTGGTCAGTGTGAATTTTTTTATATTTAGAGTATGAATGCTTGTGGAGGTGATTGTGTGAGAAATTGCTTTCATACTATATTGGATTGGGGAATATTTTCTTTCTCAAAACTGCACCATAATAAAGATACCAGAATTTGTCTGGATACACAAAAAGTGTTTGAAATATATACAAGTTTCAGTCTCTCTCTCTCTCTCTCTCTCTGTCTCGCTGTCTCTCTCTTTCTCTCTCTGTCTCTTTTTCTCCAGAAATGTTCAACAAATGAGTTTGATGTGAAAGGGCTCCGGTGGATAATAGGTGAACCTAATCATGTTTTTTTTCCTTCTAAAGCCTCACAGCTCCGACAACAGCATATTGTTTTATAACCAAAAATTTACATATTAAACCTCTTAACGTGCAACCAGCCAGCTGTGCTCCAGATAATAACCTGCCTGCTTGCATCTTCTCCAGTCTTGGGGATGCACTTCCATTTAGCTCGTCGTATTCACAAACTTGTTCATCATTGGTGCTGTTTGCAAAACATATGGTTGAAAATATAAGTAAAACAAACGTCAAAATACACCGCTACATTTACATTTCACTCTAACACTGCAATGTCAACATTTCAAGATCTGAAATGTTATTTGAGCGGTTTCTCATGCAGGTGATAGTGAGACCACAGCGCCCCATGCTGGACAACAATCTGAATTGCAACTAGCTTTGATCGTTTAGGTTTGCAGAAGTAAAACCTGCGTTGCCACAAGTGTTTCCGGTGTGGATGTACTTACATCCAGAGTGAATTTGCAGCAGTGATTTGCCCTAAATGATTAAGTTCTCTGTTCTTAGTCTATCTAGTTTGTCATAGACAGAATCCTTCAAAGTTTAGTCATCCTGCAGGTTTTCTGTAGGATTTAGTTCCAGTGACGGAGATGGACACGGTAGTAGATCAATTTAAGCATTTCTATGTGTATTTGTCTTTATGTCCTGAAACAAAAATTCATACTCAGAGGGACAGTGATGTCTTATGTACATAATATAGACTAGGATTACTGGATTTCTACAAAAATCATCCTTGTACTTCAAATTATGGATGACTCCATGCATTCCGACAAAGCTGGAAGAGAAACAGGCCCACATCATCACAGATCCGTCACCATGCATAACAGTGGATGAGGTGTTTTTCTACATCCTATTTTTATGGGTTTTTTTTTTTTTTTTTAAAAAAAGGCTAAGCTTTTATTCTCCCATACAAACACAGACTTGGAAAATTGTCAAATTAAAATCCAGACTTGGAAGGATTAAAAATCATGGATTGTAAAAATCATGGATCTCAAGAATATTTATATGTATGGATGGAAAGATCAACAGATGAATCCAGTGGTGTGTGGAATGATTATCATGTTGACAATAGGACGAGAAACATTTAGAAATAAACATTGTGTTCTATATTTTAGTTAGTTTTCCCTTAGTCTTGACTCTTCAAGACTGTAGCAACCACAGTGAAAGGAGATTTTGAATTGTCTTCCATTCCAAAATTTAAGGTTGGATTTTTCAGACGGAAATTTTAGCACATCTCTACCGAGTGGAGGCTGCTTTACCTGATCATACCACACAGACACAATTCTAGGGCTTAAACATTTAATCTCTTTATACAATATATTGTTCTAACTTTCAGTTGCATTTTGATTATAAAACTGGAAACGGTCATTAGAAACAAAAATCAACATTTTCAAGCTAAAAGCCTTCTGCGGAGAATGACAGGCACATTACTCTTTGCTTTTTTACCCTCTTCTCTCTCGCTCTCTCCCCCATTTTCACACCACGTAGCATTAAAACTGCATTCACACATCAGAACGTTGAGAACTTTCAGTCACATGGCCGCCAGGTGACGGAGGAGTCTGTACCCGAGGAGGCGTGGAAAGATCACCGGCGTGTGGGAAGCGATTTGAGCCCATGGGCGAGTGATGTGCGTCGTGTGGATGATGAGCCTCCTGCCCGCCCGCCGCGTCGCCTCATGAACATTCATGACTAACCGCAGGAAGGATCTTTCGTGTTGTGTTAGCAACACATACATTTTGTTTTTAGACTTGTAACCAAACTGGAATACAATGAAAATCAGAACCAGGATAGAATGAAGAACTTATCAGCTGGTTTAAACAAAGTCATGCCTCTAAACAAAAGTTTTTTTTGTTTTTTTTTAAATGCAACAAACTATATCCATCGATGTTAGTCCCATTGAAATTGAAGCAGCTACAGAGTTATAAACTGAGAGTGAAATATGACCGGTGAGCTAAAGATACACCGTGAGTCAGAACTTGTGCGTAAAAGCTGATGAAACCTCTCGACTTCAACAACAAAACGGTCACTAAACTATCCTTAATCAGCGTTTTCCTTATATTCATAAATCGAAATTACCTACTCTTTCCGACGCAGACAAATTGGTCAAAAGTGAGACCCGAAAAGCCAACAAAGTCTTATTAATGCCATGATTTCTTTCTTTCCTTTGTTTTTGACTTTTAGGTGTTTCGAGTTTATGGTGTCTAAAAGTTGAACAAAACGAAAACACAGCAACACAAAATGAGAAAATATTCATAACGAAAATAGCAGAGATTACTCCAACTTTTCTACATTCATCTCCTTTCGTTCAGCAAGCTGCTGCTCCCACTTCAGATGTTCCTTTGAAACTGTATAATAGCTCCTTGAAACGTCCAACAGGAAATGCATTGTCCTCACATCCTCCACTCTGCAGTTCGTCTAAAGTCAACCCCCTCCCCCTCCCGCCCAATCGATCGGCACTTTGCTGTTGGCCCCAGGACGAGTCCATCGTATCCTCACCAGACCAGCTCAGACAGAGGGAGGCGTGCGGCCCTCCCAGTACTTGTCGTACGCCTTCTGGAACATATCCTTGCACTGCAGCTTGGCGTTGAGCCGGGAGCAGATGAGGAAGGAGCCGCCCATCTTGCGGTGCAGCGAGTACGTCTCCTCCGGAGGCGGGGTGAGCCGGTGCTTCAGCATCACCGGGATCAGGTTGTGGATCCTCTCGGTGGTGGACTGGGCGCCGAAGTCGAAGGTCTCGGACGACGCGAACGCCTCGCCGAGGATCATCACCGCGTCCACGTGGGCGTTTATCATCGCCTGATGAAGAAAGCAGTGTGAGAGTACGTCTACACATTCTGAGCTATCTTCGGTAAACAGAAGATGTCCAACTTTAGGAGGTGAAACGGGTGAAGAAAAACATCGTTACCTTGGATTCGTATCCTGTCAGGAACTTCATCTCAATCGATCTCTTTAGCACTCCCTCTCTGTCGCCTTCAGCGGCGGCACGGATAATCTAGTCGCATGGGAAGATTAAGAAATGTGGAGAAAATATCTTGCCTCCTAAATGAATTCCTGCCAGAATAACACACCAATAAATACAGCTAAGAAGAGCTCAACTCATAAACCTTACCTCTACATAGACATCTGTGAAACTTTGATCAAAACCCCTAGTAGCACCAAAGTCCAACAGCGCCACCTAACGATACACAATGGAACAGTCATTCATTTATGTCGCTATAATCCTCTCCATCACATCTGCAAATTGTGGAATAAACTTTTCTGCATTTATTTAGCAAGACAACCACAAACTTTCATGTATTTTACTGACATTTTATGCGATGGACCAGCACACAAGTAGTATAGGAGTATGAAGGGGGAAAAAAAAAACAACAACCTTTCGAAATAAAACTCGGAAAAGTGTGACGTCTGATATCCCTAAATAAAAACCCAATGCTTATAGTTAATAAATATAAGTCCATAGAGTTTTGTTAGCAACATTACAGAACAAAGAAGAGAATGAAGCCATATGACTAATCAGAGAAGACCTGAAGCGCTAAATGAAGATATACACATACCCGCCACACTTTTCAGATTTTCATTTTAATAAAAATGTTGAGAATGATTTATAATTTGTTTTCACTGCAAATTCACGCATACTTCTTTGTGTTGGTCCGTCAGAAACAAGCCCATCAAAACACACTGAGGCGTGTTGCTGGACCGGGACAAAACAGGGCAAAAGTTCGAGGGGGCTGAATATTGTTTACACGGCACATCATCTCTGCAGACAGTATTATAACTAACCGGCTTATTTAGGCTATGAGCAGACTCACCCTGTGCGTGTTTGGATCATAGAAGAAGTTGGACCAGTTTGGATCGGTCTGCATGTACCTGAACTCAAACAGCTCTCTGAGGCACAGGAACAAGATGTTCTGGCAGATCTGAGGGAAGAAACAAACACTTCCTGTGTCTGGCTTGGCTAATTGTTAACACCAACTGCAACGTATTTATATTTACTTATAGCATACAGACTGTGGCTTTACTGAAATGGGATCAAGAGGAACATAGAACGGGTCGGGGTAAGCCATTAGTCTCACCTCATTCTTCAGCTCCTGCGAGAGGCTCTCTGCCTTGTCCAGGGGAAATCCAGGAACCAGTTCAGTAGTCAGGACATGGCTGCTGCTCAGCTCTTCGATCACCTCCGGCACGTAGAAGAACGGGTCGTCCTTCAGCAGCTCCCTACGTCAGAGGAGGGAGATACAAGCATCCATGAGCCCCAACGAAGCAGTTTGTATTACAAATCTGCATATCACAATTTACATTGTATTGTACTGAGCAAGGTGATTGAGTGCAATCCCATACAAGGTTAAATAAATTAGAACATTTAGAAAGCAATGAGAAAAACACATCTATGTTTAAGAGAATTTTGTCTGCTAAAAATATATGGATTATTTGCCATTTGTGCTCATATTTGTTTTTTATTTTATATTAAAAATAACTCGCTCCAGAGAAGAGATGTAAAAAAAAAAAAAAAAAAAAATCCAAAAGCAAACCACAGCAGGGGGCAAGAAATACACACAGAATGACTTACATATAGGCTGCCGTCTGATATATTTAAGTTGCTTTCTACCGACTAAAGTTTTATGGCAAACATTAGAGGAAAAAAGTGTATAAAGCTTGAAAATCATTTTTCCACACTCAATTTTTAATTTTCTGCACTTATCTAGACGTGAAACACGATCAAAGCAAACTTCATACTCAAGAACTCTGTGGCTTGTTTCCAATTACACCACAAGGTGGCGGTAATTCACCAATCTGAACACGGCAACTACTGTTAATTTCAAAACAAGGGTGCTGTTTTTCTGACTAACCACCTATGAAACTACTCAAAGCTTAAAGAAAAAAAAAGGACTGTCCATCCAAAACACTGCTCTAATGCAGGAGAATTAATCTGTTCCACAGTCTCCAGATCTGTGGTAGAATGACCTCAGAATAGTTGAATAATTAAAACACAAGGGATGTAAAAAAAAATAAATAAATAAATGTTCTTCAGCAGCTGTTATAAAATCTACACAGAATGTAAATATGAAACTACCAAAAGGCAACATGAAGGGATTTCAGTAGATTTAAAAAAATATATCGCGCATTTTCTCTAAAGTACCTGAACTTTTTTGCACACTGAGCTTCTCTGATGTAGTCACACTCAAGGGCCAGCTCTCTTCTCATTACATCTATCAGATGCTCTGGAAACAGACCTAAAGACGAGCAAAGAAAAGACAAATTTAAAGAAAAAAAACATTTACTAAATGTTTTAAGTGTGTGTCGACAGCTAGATTTCTTTCCCCTTAACCAAGATGGACTAAGAGTGAAAGAATTCTCCAATTTGCAATGATACAACCACTCTCTGAGACGTTAAGCAGATGTCTGACTAAGTGAGAGTAATGCAGGTCTTAGGGGCCCAAAGGAGATGAAATAAAACAGAAAGGTGAGAAGCAGATTGGCGGAAGTGACAGGCATGCGTACCCTCAGGCAGAGCGTTGCTCATGTTCAGCACAGTCATCAGGTTGTTGACGTCACTATTGATGCTCTGAGCCACACCGGGATACTGAGGACAGAAACGAACAAAAAAGAAGCTTCAGTTATTTCAACTCAGCAATTTCATTTGTTAAACTCAATATCTTTAATACATTGTAGTTCTACTATAATTAGTCCTCCCTCATGTTAGTTGGACCTGTTCCACAGAGAGTCTGACCTGTCTGTAAACAGATCAGAGGGATCAGATTATGGATGGTGTACGCACACTCTCTCCAGTAATCCTGTTGGTCCTAATAACATGGGAATGTCCTGTGTCCACACACATGTTTACGTCCTAACCTGTATCTTCATGGCCACCTCCCTGCCGTCCTGCATCCTCGCCAGGTGCACCTGCCCGATGGAGGCGGCTGCAAATGGACGATCCTCGAACGATGCCAGCTTGTCCCTCCAGTTTGGGCCCAAGTCGCTGTTCAGCGCCTTCTGCAAATGGAGAAAACCAAACGTCTTTTACTTTTTTTTTTCCCTCACTGTACTTTTTTTAAGTGATTTTAAATGAATAGTACAAGTACTATTACTTCATCAGGCACTTGAAAACTTCAATCAGATCCCGTATTGAAGAAATAAACCTTGTTTATAAAAAAAACAGTTTTTTTTTTATGTAATCCTCAATCTTCTTCTCAGACCTTTACACTTTAACACAGTTCCCATATGAATTAAAATGTCCACTTAGGAAATAGGGATTGATGAATAACTCAGTCAGAAGACAAGCTCAGGTCCCTTGCCATGCTAGTCTATGAGGATTTAGCATGGCGAGTTGAGCAATTCTTCATCGGTGCAGGCAGAGCGTCAGATAATGGAATTAAAGTTATCAAGTTTTTTTCTGGTAGCAAAGGCAAATAAGAGGTACAAGGAATTTTATTTTGTATTTTAACATAAAGATACAATGTTGAAAATGTATATTCATCTTAATAATAACTGAAAAAGTCTCATCAATTACAGAAATAAAATCCTTCTTATAATTGCTCAGCAACTTTTAGTTTCTTTCCACTGATATTTTAACTCTTAATCTTAGGGCTAGACTTTATGTCCCTACACAGATTCTCTATCCGATTCAAGTTGAGACTCTGGCTCCACCACTTCAAAATGCCAATGTTGTTTTCAATCATTAGAAACATGTTTGTAAATGTAAAAAGCTGATTTAAATCTAAATCTTTAAGTTTCACGTAAAGCTGGGTGTATGACTCAAATGCACGTGCCAAAGTAAATAAATTAACATGTAAACAACACGAGTGCTTGAGCATGTTTGTTTTTACTTCAACGCACAGTTTTTATTCTCATTTGCTGATTTAATTTAAATGGAGACATTCATTAGTAAATATGAAGGTTTTTGTTGGAGAGAGGACACTTACCGTCATTTGTTTGATTGGCATGAAGTCCGCGCTCTGCCTGACACGCTCAAAGATCTTGGCGAGTTGAGGATTGATAAACGCATCATCTAAAACACACACAGAAGCACAAAATGTTTCTCAGCACGACATAGAAGCTGAACTGAAAATTTGCAAAAGAAACATTTCTTCAAAAAAGTATTGGACCTAAGGTTTTTTTAAGATTATCCTTAAAAAAAATCCTTATATTAAGACAGGCACACAGGACATGTCTACTGGGAAATAAAACCTGATGTGCAAATTAACTGCGCAAGTATAGGAGCTCCAGACTTTTTGGCAAAAACTGCGCTCTGCTTGGCAGCGACTACGATTATTATTAACCTTTGAAACAGTTAAGACCTCTGAAGGTGAGCACTATTTTGGACTTGTGGTGACAGGGAATAACGGTGGAACAATCCAAGAGCAGCATTCCCGCTGTGACAGATAAATGTCAGCAGAGGGCAGTGAAGCCTGCAACGATTTTTATTAGTTCACCCAGCTTATCTGCACCATTTACAATAACTGAGGCTACAGACCTTGTCCGTCATTATTTAGGAATCACCTTGTCGCCGGTTTAAAGATAGCCGTTCCAGTTCTT
This sequence comes from Girardinus metallicus, assembly GCA_903067095.1. Classification (NCBI taxonomy): domain Eukaryota; kingdom Metazoa; phylum Chordata; class Actinopteri; order Cyprinodontiformes; family Poeciliidae; genus Girardinus; species Girardinus metallicus. The sequence goes on from CAEGAE010057900.1 coordinate 27,188, forward strand.
CCATCCAAGACGCATGTGTGCGCCAGATCTAACCTGACTGGAAAACAGTGGGAAGAATATGTCCTGTATTTGAGTATGTACAGCTATGTTTACCCTGAATTACGCTTTCCAAGTTTGGACCAGCATGTTTATGGTGAACATGAATAAAGGAGGGAGCTAACCAGGACAAGGTCAAGCTGTGGGACAGGCCAGCGGTGGTAAACAAATTCAGGACGAGGTGTTTATTGCCGTTACCTGAGCTGGGTTCATAACTTCGCCGCTAGCGTGTCTGCTGCGGTTAGCGGTGTACTTTAATTATCTGAAGATTGCTTGAAAGCAAATAAACCATGATCCACAGGCAGGTCTGTGTCAGTGTAAAAGATCTGACAGAGAAATTATGCAGACATGGCCATAAAACATCAGTGTTTTCACCTACTGCACAATCAGTTCAAAAGGAATGCGTTCCGTTGACGAAAATGAATTTGAAAGACATTTAGGACGGTTTTAGGGAGACATTGATCCTCATGTCAACATCTTCTAAAACACTTTGTGAATCACAAACATTATCTTGAGGTTTTGAATAAAGTTTTCAAGAATAAACGTTATTAATTTAATGTTCTGTAGCTCACCTTGAATACTTAGAGCTTGTCCAAGTTTAAGAGCGGCTCCTCTGACTTTGCACAAGGTCCTGACGATGCGCTCAGCGTTGGCCTCGGACAGGAAGGGGCTGGAGTCCAGAACAGCTTTCTTATTTTCACCTGAGAAAAAAAAAAAAACAAACAAAAAACAATTCATCTGGGTTTTATAGAAATAGGCTTGAAACAGCAGAGAATTCTGATTCACATCTGGCAGGTTTTCATTAAAAACAGATGTAAGTGTAACCCACATAAAATGGGAATGTCTTTAAGAAACAGGTTAGGGAAGCTAGGTAGTCTACCTAGCTAATAGGAAGTTTAGTTTCCAGTATATATCAACCAATCAGAATACAGACTGTCGCTGTAGGTCCCGCCCTTCTTCCCCGTGTCTGCAGCATTGTTTGTGTGCGGGAGAGATCCGCCATGAGGAGGAGACTGTTAAGCTGTGCAGCGTGAGAGTTTGTGTTGGTTAAG
>CAEGAE010057901.1:0-24518 GCA_903067095.1 Girardinus metallicus
ACATTCTAAATCCATTCTCTTCGCTCACACCGCCAGGCTCCTGCAATCTCCTCTCCTTTCCTTTCATGCAATTAAATAGTGGAAGTGCCGAGCGAGGGGGAGCCCTATCAGCCATGCTGCACACACACGCGCGGCTCCATCTCCACATTCAATTTACACACTTCGATATCATCATCCTCTCTGCAGTACTTCCTTCACTTCACTCTTAACACTCTTGCATTCCAGACCTGAAATACAGACATTAAAAACACTGCCTCTGTAGACACAATTAGAATCTCACAGCTCTGCCCACAGAAGATCTAATGTTCCCTGCGTCAACAGTAACTGAGTGATACCCAGCTCTGAGATGGCCCACCATGCTGATGCGAAATGGGAACAGGAGATGCTGATGTATGCGTGTGTGTGTGTGTGTGTTGACTGAAACTCCACTCCTTGACTGTGTTGATGAGCTGAAGCCTCGGCCTGCAGTCTCTGAGGGGATTAGCCCACTCAATGACACCAAATTACAGGGATCAACATTAGCTTGACACATTCACTGCTGTCTGTGAAGCTCTAACTGCATTTGGATGAACAGCCGTAATAAGATAGTATGACTACATTTGGGCAACAGCAATATTTAAATCTAAAGAAATTTGCATACGCACCAAAAAAAACCTGCTGGTTTACTTTGTTAACCCAAATGCCAGATTTATGCTGTTGGACAGATTAGGTATGATGAAAAACATAATAGTAAACATATAGTGTATGATGACGGTGTGAGTGGGTTGTCTTTATGATTTTAGTTCACTCTAAAGAAAGTGTTTGTTCAGGTAGTGTTGGCCTTTAATCTGCTAACTATATAGTGTTAGCCACGTATGATTAACATTCACACACTGACAAGACAATTGCCCATAAAGTCAATGAAGGCACACTTAAAACTGTTGGGTTATTTCTTTAATCCAAATGCTGGGGTTATACTGTTAGATTAGAAGGTAGTCTAAATCAAACATTGCGTCAGAAATTGTGATCCAGTTTGTTTTTAAAAGGGAGAAACATTATGATCATTATTCCCAAAAATAAATTTTGCTGGATGACACAACTTCATTGAACCTATTTTACAGAATGAAATATGAAATGTTAAGATGCTAAAATTATTCTATTAAGTTGTGTTAATGACATTAGTTACTCTAAAGGTTAGGCGGTGATTAAATTAGCCTGGTGACAAAATTAGCTAGTGCATGCTTATGCTAACAATGTTCAGTATTTACACTTTGACCAAATAATTGGTCATAAAGTAAACGCAAACAATAACAATCCAAATGTTGCTATAATGCTGTTGAAACAGAATTTGCAGATTAAACCAAACATTTAGTCAAAAACTGACACGGTTTGTTAAGCTTGAGAAGAGGAGCTACAATATATCATTCTTTAAGTATCACTATTTTGAAAAATGGAAAGAAATGAGCAAAGTAAATGAAGATTTTTCACAGAATGAAATACGAAGTGGTAAGATGGTAAAATTATGTTATATAATATTGTTAATGTCAATGACTTTAGTTCACAATAAAGATTGTGTTTGTTCACTTAGAATATCAGCTTTTTATCTGCAAAGCAGGTAACTTAAAACACACTATAAATTTGTAATATCCCCACTTTAACCTAAAATGGTGAAAGTAAATAATAATCACTTAACTAATTCTGTTATTCAGCCAAAAGGTGGTGCATGTTACTGCAAAAAATTACACTCGCAATTAAAATAGCAACGAACAACATTGTGGAATGTCAAAAATAGTCATGCTTCTTTTTTAAGTAAATCATATTCAGTAAGTGCATTTTAAAATTTATGTAATTATTAGTTGTCAAATACATATGAAAAGTTATGCATTTTGCAGAATCAAAATACTCACCAGTAAAAACACCAGTTTGTTTTTGCTGGTAAGTAAAAACACACCACATACTCAACGTAGAAAAGTATGTTCTGAAGTATCAACTGAGAGGATTTTCAATATGATTAGGTACTTTAAAAGAATAAATATCCAAAATACATTTAATTAAAACGTCTTTTTTTAGATCAGAAGTTGAAGCCATGTGTCTGTTACATAGTTACCAGAAATACTATAAATAAGAAATTTAATTCTGAAGTTTTCTTTTGCATTAGGGATCCTGAGAATTTGCACTTTAACAAACAAGTGATCTGAAGATATTTTTTCAGCTACAAACTAGCTAGTGAAATGGTTCATCTTAAAATTTTAACAAAAGAACTGGTTATAAAGTCAATATTTTATCCAATATTATATAAAATTCGTCCTCCAGATTCAATTGTTACATTAATAAGTCTAATTTAGTTGAGCACTCACCAAAGACTGGCAGTGCATCCCCTCAATTAATGCCCATCATTTTGCACATTTTAACACACTGTACTCAAATATTCCAAGATTGACAGATCTCTGAACTTGGAAGATTTTGATGCAAGCATAGAATGAGTTTCAAAAATGATTGTTGAATGCCCTGAAAATGACTTGTCAAATAAAAAAGTATAGCTTGTCAGTAGACACAGATCAAGTGCAGACGTTATATGGTTGTTATACTTTATTATCTGTACATTTTTAATGTACAGATAAATTTAAAAATCAGAGATGTGCAAATGATCCTTGTCCTCACCAATACTGATTTCCCTTTTACTTTTAGGTTTGACTTAAAGTTTTTTAAGGGCAAAAACACAAAAATAAAATAAAAAAGGTGTTGCAGGTTCTTTGGTAGCAGTAAAAGTCATGAAAGAACAATAAGATTATTCCTAGTTATACAACCAAGCTTCATCTGACTTTAACTAAACAATAACAAAAATGTGTCAGTGTCCAACAATAATGGCTAGTTCTGATTTTAGTCTTTTTAATAAATAGGCAAAAATATGACTTCTTTTAGCTTTTGACCTAAAGCCTTTATAGAGCAGATCAAGGGAACATTGGCCAGCTAACTTGTAAACCTCTATCAAAAAAAATAATTTTAATAGTAAAATATGTTAGATGAAAGTCTAACATGGTATCCTAACCTAGTATCCTAAGTCCAGCCCATAATCTAACTACAATATGTTGTGTTAAATCAACTCATGTCTGGATTGGTCCAGGACCCAAGGCTGGTTTAGCAGTATAACTCCATTTGGGTTTTTAATCCAACCAATAGAAAACCACAGATGGAGTCAAAAGGTGCAGATTATTTTAGCAGGTACAGCTAAAGTGCTTCTTCGTCAATCTTACCTCACAATAGATGTTTTCTGTTGTTGTAACATACTTTCACAAAATAACAAAAAACACCTTTATGCAGTAGCATTCACAATGGTAACCTTTAACTCAGAGGGCCGCTATCAAACACAAGGCCTTTTTCCAGCGGCAGCAACACACCTATCACTTACACGTGTAAACAGCTGTCAAATCCTCCACAGACGCACAGTTACAAATTGCAGAGACTTATTGCGAGAGTGGTGAATGCGGAAAAGGTGATGGAAGTGACAGTTATTGTGTGAGTGAAAAGAATGTTCAGACAGTGGCAAAACATTGGGAGGAAAATGACAGCAACTGTCTAGAGAAGGAAAAATAAAGCAAAGCTGCAGAAGAAACATCCAATAACTTCTGATTTTTTTCTAATGTGACAATAATTTATAATATAGTGTATAATTATTAACAGTAATTTAATTTAAATTTTATTTCTGATAAATGCTAAGACAGTTGCCAATCAATCCAGTCAAACATAAGTGCTGTTTGCCAGTTTGGAGGCCAAGTTGTGACAACTGGACTGGCCACACAATGGCCTACTGATAACAGTACAACAACAATCAGATAGCGTCTGTTAAGCCTCTCCTTTGCTGCTCTATTAAACAGATCATTACATTATTCGAAGTGTTTGCTCTCCTCAGTGTTGTAAAGATTACTGAGCAAGGCACACCCAGATAAGCGAGTCAGGCAGTCCGATGCGTAATGCAAACAGCAGTAGCTGAAAAACAAAACTGAAAGATTAAGACGTGCCGGGTTCTCTCCATATGCAGCGCTGCAAAAGGAAAAGCTTTCGCGCTTATACACCCACCTCTAATGCCAGTGGAAACCGCAAGCTGCAGAACACCCTCAAATCATATTTAGATTTGCGTTACTGGCTTATTATGACTCATTATACAGATACAAGTTGCCCTTCTTGTGGAGAATTCCCACCCGACCCGATTGTGCTGTACACTCATGTCACTATGAGGAGATTAGGCTGCGTAATTATATCCTGACAGGTGAACAATGCAACAGAAAAAACTGAAGTTATCAAAGTGGGCCACTTGATAGTTGACTTTGGATTTGAGTGACAGGCTGTGGTAATATTCCTTAACCTAATTAAAAGAGGTCTTAAATTATTCTTGAAAAAAAAAAATGTAGGGCAAATTATAAACAATAGGCAAAAAAAATGTTTGTTTTTTTTATATAAAGAAAAACAGGTGCCTTTCTGACTTGTTTAGTCTGTTTACTCACTTTTTATATCACCCTTGTCTGCCCACTCCAGTGAACCAGCAGCAGTCCACACAAAAGCTAACGAAATGATAAAAATGTCTGACACGGTGCTCAAGTCAAATATGTCTGTATTTGTACAGCTTCAATTCATACCCTACATTGTCTAAGCTCTACTGTTCTGCAAACAGTGTTTACTCAATCTAGCTGTTTACTCTTTTGTAAAGCCTCACAGTAAAGATGAAAACGCTCTCACTTGTCGATTTAAATACCTTACATGCTGAAAAAATCTTAAATCTTACCACAAGAATGTGGATTTAGTGTAATATTTATGAAGCTAGATCAGCCTCACAAAAATGATAAAATCTAATAAAATGACAACAAATTGCAATCATATTTTTCTACAGAAAAGTTTTAGATTCTTTAATAAACATTAAATTAAGTTATTTGTTAAGATAAACATTAAAAAAGAAACAACATAAACTCTATGGGGAGCGAAAGTCCCTATTTTTCAGGCTAACATTTTAAATTGAAAAGATTACATCATATAAAAACTTAACAGTCATGACAAACAAGAAAGATGAAGGGAGAGCTGGTAGGTGTTTTAAAGTGGAACAGAAGCCATGTCGCAGAAAGGTAGCAGTCTGCCCTCTAGTGGTGATGTATAACAGTAGCGCTCAATGTCCTCGACTCCTGATCATTTCATCGTTGGAATGCATCATGCCGAAACAGAAATTAGAGCTTCACTTGTATGTGTGCTTACCGGTTGGGTTGGTGTCAAAAAAGTGGATGGAAGTCCGGAGAATGGTCCTGAACATGTTGTTGTGAAGGGTTTGTGCCGACTTCACCAGGACATTGAAGAAAACCAAACTGCGAATGAAGCCCAACACAACTGAAGTGGCTGTTAAAGCTGAAGAAAAAAAAAAAAAAACACAAAGAAGAAATATGTGAAATGTATTACATAATGCTTAAAGTAAAATAGGATTTTTCTCATATGGTGTATTAATGGAGTTTTTAATATTTTATGGCAGATAAATTTGTTAGTGAGATGTGTGAGTATATGTGAGGATTCCTAGTATTTGAATGCTTTTCATAGTAATAAAAGTATCACTTTGATTTAATATAATTTGATTGTGGGGTAAGTAATGCTGCTATTTGTGGGTGTGATCAATAAACAACCCGTTATAAGATAAATTTGTTAAATTGCTTGTTAGCACAAGTAAACCAGTCAATCATATGCATTTAAGTATCCAGGGGCAGAGAAGACAACTTGCTGAAGTTCAGACCTACATAAGATTATGGAGGACAGGGGATTTAGGTGCCTTTAGTCATGGCATTTAGTTGCAAGATGGACTGGCCAATAACTGCTGATCTACTGCGATTTTTCAAGGTTACAGAGAACTGTTTGAAAAATAGAAAATATCCAATCAGGGCAGTTGTGAAGGATCAAAATTACTTGTTGATGCCAGACAAGAATGGACTGATTAATTGTAAGTGAGAAGCAGTAGGTGCTATGTCTCTTGGTTAAGAACAGAAAACTGACCCTATAGATTGCAATCAACAAAAACACATTAGAAAAGCATTGTGTGGTCCAATGATTCTCAATTGTTGCTCTCTGTTTCCATCCCTTCTGATGGCTACATCCACCAAGATATGAAGTCGACAAATGAGCTAGGTCTACCCTATAAAGCTGCCGGGGAATATTTTTGATCTGCTGGCATGTTGGACACACTGCCAAGTCCTTTACATTTTTACCGACCAACATAAGGTATTTTTCCAAGGCTTATATTAGGACCTCTGCTTTTTGCTTTTAATATAAATAGCTTTGGCAACACAATTTATTACTGGACGTTAAAATCATGTACATCATTGTTCTCTGCATGCTGCTACTAAATATTCATGGTAGTTTGTCCAAAATCTTTCACACTGGATATTTACACTCCTGGTGCAGGGACTTTTATTCAAATGTCTGTCATAAGAGTCAGAAAGGAATATTGTGAAACAGCTATCAAACATACAGCGCCTGCTTCCTTAAATAAAAAACTTGAGAATGACAGAACTGGTTTTAGTCCACTTTAATGGAGTAAGTAAGGATTATCCGGGTCAAGGTCAATGTTTTTGGTATTACGTCTCTGCACATGTTTTTTCTGTGCACTTACTTATACTGAATATTAGCTAGAGTTATTTTGCGTTTTATTAGGCATTGTTTATTTAGTTTTTGGCATGTTTTACTCATTTTGTGCCAAACCTCTTTTTAAAATAGACCCAATTAGACTTACACTGACTAAATGGTGTTCTTTGATGTTACTATTAGTAGTAATAGTGGTATCAATAATAGCGATGGTAACAAAAAATTGCATTTCTAATAAATGTATTAGTTATTATATTAGTATTATTTATAATTTTCTTTTTGTTATGTGTGAGTACTATTCACTAAAAAAGCCATGAAATAAATTATTTATATTTATATACAGAACAATCCTACCTATGCACCTTTTCCAAAGTAATATCTATTTATGTTGACATTATGAATCATACAGATATCTTTTTTATCTGGTATGCATTTTCTATGTTTTACTACTGAGAGCACAAAACCTGAAAAAATGAAGAAGCTGAGAGGAACAAAAAGATAACTGGGGAAATGCAGGAGCAGAAAGGAAAGAAAAGCACTCCTATCTCACTGTACAGCTGAGACCCATGTAAACATACATTGGGCCTTGAAGGCCCTGGGCCACAGCCAAAGAACTGTGGATCTGCTCAATGAACGACTGCAGCATTCAAAATACACAAAGAGCAATGAGTGCTCAGCGAGCTTCACCTGCGTAAATGCCTAGGTACAGGTCAAGGTCCAGATGCTGAGGGAAGCTGCCATTGAGGTGCTCAGTCACACCAATGTACTTCTGTTCAGAGGCCCTGTGAGTCAGCCGCCAAAAGCCAAGAAATTCACAACAAAAAAATAAACACAACAAAGATAGTGGGAGAGAAAAAAAAAAACACAGCATCAGGGCACCAACACAACACATTTATATTGTGAAGCTCAAGGTTGGTTTTAGTAAGCGACAGACAAAGTCAAGTAAAACAGTTTTGTTCAGGCGTTTTCTATGAGATCCTCATATTTTCTCACTTCCAATCAGAGAAAATATGACTGACTTACGAAACCTTCCATTCAAATTCTTGCATGCATTCATGTTTTTTTTTTTCAAAATGTGAAAAGAAATAAAATCTCACCAGTGTGCAAGCCAGCAGTCCTGAAGAACAAATGTAATCTAAACATAACACACAATAAAAAATTATTGAACATAAAAACCATATACATGTAGAAAACTTGACACAATCGTTTATTTTTTGCAAAATACATATTTGACAAAAGAAAGCAATTAACTGATTGAAGAGAAACTCACGTGAGCTAGTCCATTGAGTAAAATGAGAAGCAAGAGGACCAAGAGGTTTGCGCCTGCCAGGAAATATTTCACATACATACTCAGGCCAACATTTCCTTCCAAGCGACTTTCCTCCTCTATCGGCTGCACTGCCTACACATGGAAACCATAGTTTAAGCGGCATTCATCTAAAACAACCCATCTAAAACAGGCCCACGCAAAGAGGAAGGAAAATGTGAGTATCTGCTGCTCTCTAGTGGCTAAAACGATGCACAGCAGAGCAGAGAGATATGCTTCACCAAAGTCAGGGGATCTCCCCCATCGATCAGAGAGTAACGAGAGGAGGAAAGGGACGACATGGAGGAGTTGTCAGAGAGGGTGTAATGTAAGGAAGAGCCAGTTCCAGGCAATGGGGTCATGTCCTGCCTCTCCTCATTCGGGTCTTCCTTGAGAAGGGAGGTGAAGTCTATCCCAGAGCATTGCAGCTCACTATAGGTCCCTTTTGCAACCACCTGACCCTGAAAAACAAAAAATAACAAAAGATAAGAGTATTGTGGATTAATTTCATGTTTGACTAATGAATCAAAAGACTCAAAATCTCAGTCACCTGACAGGGTAACAAGTGATTTAGGTATGAGCTTCTATGAGATTATCATAGTATGTTAACCTTAAATTAGTATTTGGCATGACTGTACAAGCTTGTGACAATAGATATTTCCAAAGGATAAAGTTCTCCCCAAATACCTTATATTGTTTAATGATGGCAGAATCATAACGCACAAACCTCCTTTAAGACCACAATCAGATCTGCAGCCTTTAGATACTGCAGCTGATGAGTTACAAGAATACGCGGTTTCTTCCTCAGGAGTCCACAAATGCACCTGAAAGGAGATTGTGTGTAAGAGGAAAAAAAATAACACTTTGAAATTCTAACAGAGTGGTCAAAAATCCCTCTAAAGAAATCAAGAGACTAATAAAGTCACACAAAAATCAACAATTGAGAGTTATTGCTGCTAAAGGTTCTATTAAGTTGGAGTGTGGTAATAATGTAGCGTGCTTAATTATTTTTACATTGATTTTCCATTTTGGCTTCTTTATTGTTAAAGAATGACAGAAAAATTGATTGAAAATTTTTAGAAAGTTACTATTGGACTAAAATTAAGAACCTTGTGAAGAGCAGCTTATTTTCTTAAGTATTGAAACATAAATTTCTATATTTAAAAGAGCACATTCTTTTTTAATCGTAAGTGTAAGATGTTGATAATCAGACTTACTCCTCAAAAAGGTGTTGCCCCACTTCAGCATCTACTGCACTAAGAGGGTCATCAAGCAGGTAGATATCTGCATCACGATACACCGCTCTGAAAGCCCACAAAAATTAAGGTTGTCACTCTCTGGCAGCAAAGAAGGTAAACTACTTTAAAAATATTCAGCACACCTGGCTAGGCTGACTCTTGCCTTCTGTCCTCCACTGAGGTTGACCCCTCTGTCCCCAACCATGACTAAGTCACCACCAGGCAAAAGATCCATGTCCTGAGAAAGGAGGGAAGCAACTTTAGGTAGGATGACTTAATATCTAGCTCATATTTACTGATACTCACTATGCGAGATTCAGAATAAGACAACAAACGAAACCAAATCGTTTAATGAGAGCATAACAATACAGTCAAACATGTCATAATAAGGTTCATTCTCACTCGCTTGAGGGCGCAGGCTCTCAGAACTCGATCATACTTCTTGGGGTTGAACTCATTGCCAAACAAAATGTTGCTGCGGACCGTGCCAGGTAAAATCCACGGCTGCTGGGATGTATAGGTCACCTCTCCTTTGACTTTGACCACACCAGTTTCCTGACTCAGTTCTCCCAATATGGCATTCAAGAGTGAGGACTGACATGAATAAAAATGGAGATTTAAATGACAAGGCTGACACCCTAGAGGGACCCCTGAAGTTGTTGTTTTTTTACCAAGAGAAATATGTGAGTTTGGAGGCAATTAAGACAACAAACATTTTTCAGTGCAGATTTAATTATTATTAAATTATTTCAAGGTTTAAAAACAAGACTGAAACTGTGAAAACTGAACAGACCTGACCTTTCCAGCTCCGACGGGCCCAATAATTGCCAGCAGCTGCTCAGGTTTCACTGTGAAACTCACATTCTGTAAAGTTGGTGCTTCAAGATTCTGCAATAAAGGACCAAATAAAACAAAAACTCCATAACTTATGCAATAGATGAGCTGATAGCAGGTATAGTTTAACCCAAAATTTAAAAAGACATTTGAGTCACATGCCCAAGAAAAGAAAGGAGAGCACAGTTCCTCCTTGGGTTTCTCACCTTATCCCAGTAGCATTTCAGATCTTGTATTTTAACCATGCAGTCCCTCCTGTCTGCCAAAGGCATTCCCAGATGCTGAGGTGCAACTTCATTTAGCAGAAGAAATTTCTTAAGGAAAAATATAAATTGCAGTTTTTCAATGAAACATTGGTTAGATAAATCTGCAGCGATGTAACAGATGAAATGTACAATTGAACCTAGTTTCTGCGAGATCTCGTGGAAATTGCTGTTAGCATTTTTCAGTCTCTTTTATTTAAGACATTTGCTTGACACTGTAAAAAAAGAAAAATCAAGTTTCTGTGAGGAGCGATTATGTTTTCCACCTTTTTTGCCCTTACCTCTATCCTCTGGATGCTGATAAGAGACTCTGAGACCTTTTCTATGGCGAAGGGAAAAAAGAGCGTGATGGTAAGTCTGACTGCCCCATAGAGGGAAACAGCCATGAACAGTTTGCTGGCCGACAGCCTGTTTCCTGTGAGAACATAAACGCAGACGGTGAAAAAAATTATGATCTTGCTCGCCACAAAAAAGGACGCCATGTTCAGGCCACGAAGGTAAGAACTTTGCATGATCTTGGAGATTTCCATTCTGTAACAAATGAGAAATAATGGCATGATATACTGCTTTGAAAAATTAGAAACAGATCTGACTAAAAGGCATGATTAAATGTGACACTGCTCTGCTGCAGACTATAAACTTGCATCATAAGAAATCCTGAATAAAATTGAGTGAAAAACAAACTCTACTGTACCGTCTGACTTCATCCACAAGTGCACCAAAAGGCTTCTCCCACCCGTACATCTTTATAACTCTGATCCCAGAAATAACTTCACTCATAGTGCGGATTCGCTCGTCTGCTAACACTGCTGTTTCAGCCCTGATAAGAAAGACACAAATTGCAGAAATGGAGGGAGTGCAACACAAGACTAGGTCTTTTATAGACCTAGCAAACCAAGGTGTAACTGATCCAAAATAAACCTCAGCCTGGAGAACAAACGTCCAAACATGGTCTGTATAGGCATCAGAATGAAGAGGATGACCATTCCAGCAAGACACGATGGTCCGATAACATACAGCAACAGTAAAATCACGGACACTGCTTGAAGAGGACCGAGCCATAAGAAGTGCAAGTATAAGGTAACCTGAAGAGAGATTGAGAGGAAGCTGATATACTATATAAACAACACTTTTTATAATGTATACTTGCGTACTTTTTAGTACCTAAAAATATTTCTGCAGAATGTTTTTAAGAGCGGTTACATTGTCTCTAAGTGTACAGAAGAAAAGCTCAAGTTTTCAAAGAAAAAAAAACAATATATCCACTGTAAAACATTGAGAGTGTTTGGTTTCCTTTCACCAGCCTTATTGCATCTGGTGCTGTGGATCATAAATTTTTGAAGCAATCAATGAAGTCATGAGTCGACCAAGTCACCCTTTGGAGAAAAATGCTGCCCAGAATCAGAGAGCTCAACTTCTGTTGTAGATCTTGGGTCTCTTAACAAGATAATGACCCAAAATGCGCAGCTGAGTGCACAGCAGAAATTAAAGAGAAATAAACATTAGATTATTTGTGAGTGGCCCTCCACAAACACAGACCTTAATCTTACTGATAATCTTTGGACAAATGTAAAAACTGCAACTGAGAAGTAACAGCTGTCTATGAATTTGAGATAGCTCTAGCAGTTTGCCCTGAAAGAAGGGGACGAACTACTGGTTGGCAAATGCAAATGCCTCATTATGAAGTACAGAGCATGTTGGTTGTGGAAACTACAAAACATGCTGTCACAAAATAATTAGGAAATATTTTTTTTTTTGTAGAAGCCATTTTCAATACACAAAATATTTAACTTTTATCTTTAATTTTGTCAGTTTCAAGTTAGTTCAAAGAAAAATTATCTAGTTTTTCTTTTTAAAAGGTGGCAACAAATGTATGTGAATCTGTATATAGAACAATTTCTCTGAATGTCTTATGATTTTTTTAAAAATCAAATTAAAAGCTATAATCTTGTGATTTAATCTAATTACATTTAGGTATAAAATGTCGAGTTACCTCATCAAATTTGTTGACATCGTTAGATAAAAGGTTCACAATCTGCCCTGTGGTTGTTTCAGCCATTGCTGAGCTGCTGAGACAAAGAGCCTAAGAACAAAGGCATCAAATCAAGTCTACAGAAGAAACTCAGCACAGAAGGTAACATTTCTCCTGCGGAGCAACACGATGACTGACCTTCCGATAGATCATGTGGCACATAGCCACGCGAATCTTCATGCCAGCCCGCTGGACTTGGTAGAAGTACACATGATGAAGCAGAGCTAGGCCTATGGTGGCCAATGAAATGCCTGCAGCATAGCTGTAAGCTTCAGAGACCGAAGCTGGCTCAGCAGTGTCGTAGCGCTCAAAGAACTCGATGAGCTTCCCGAGTAGCACTGGCTGAATGACTTTGATAAATTCCTAAAAGACAAAACAATAGTAAAACAAAAGAAAAGCTTATTGTAAATGGTGTGTCTTGAAAAGGTATCCGTTCCTTTAACTTTTTTCACATTCTCAGCACAAAAATCTATGTACTTTTAAATGATTTTATGTTGTAGACAACACAAAGTAGTCCATAACTGTAAAGTGGAAGGCAAATTAAACAACATATAATCCCCATGGTGAAACATGGTGATGGCAGCGCCACGCTGAGGGGACAGTTTCCTTCAGCAATGACTAGAAAGCTGGTTGGAGGTGATGAGAATTTAGATGAAGCCATTGGGCTCTTTGCACGTACGGCACTGACGTCACATCCGCACGAGCGAAATGCGGCTTTCGCTTTGAGTTACCATGACAGCTGCAAAAGATAAAGTTGTATTTCAAACGCAAATAAAGCAATACTATGAACATTGTTGTCTTCCAAACATAATGGGATTTTAAGTTTTCATGGATTTCCAAACGATCCTGAATTAAGAAGACAGTGGCTTGTAAATATTCATTGCTACCAGTTAAAGCTAACAGCAAAGTTTGCAGCCTTCACCTCACTCCGGATCAGCTTCTTCAGCCTAAAACTACCGGAGGGAGACGGATGGTAAATAAAGAAGCCGTCCCTGTGTTATTTTCATGGAATCACTTCTGTATTCAGGCCGAAAGAAGGGAATGAGTGAGCGGACCACAGCCAGACAGGCAACTGATCCGTCTGTACACACTGTTGTAAACATCACCCTATCTGAGCTCTTCACAAGAAGCATGCAAACGTAATAAAACAAAATAACATGGAGACCTTAAAGAACACGGCCATATTTTTCTAAAAGCAACAACTTTGAACCTGAATAGTCAGCTGAACTCGAACTCTGACACCAATGTTGCCCTACTTTTAAACTATGGGGCTTATCGTACTTCCTCATGCTTCGGAAGCAAAAAGCCAGAACCGTAGCTGTGTTTCCGTTCAATAGACCAGAAACGACCGAGTCGCTTTTCCCCGAACACGGAAGCTAGTGATGGGCCATCTGAAGGCAGGCTTCAAGGCATGTACAGAGTAAAAAGGGGGCGTGTCAGATGAAACCCCGCATCGATGCTTGTGTCGTCTTGCTAAAAACCACGTGACTGACAACAAACTATGGGTCACGTGACTGCTTAATTTTGCACGTTGGTTTTCAAAATAAAAGCATGATGACCCGTGCCGCTTCATTGTATTTGATCGCGCATCAGAGGTGTATTTGTTTTCAGCAGTGGCCGAAATAAAAGGAACCTTGACCAACATAGTTCATGTGTATTAATCATTTTGATAATGACACTCATCAAAATGTAATGTTTCTTACCGGGTTTCTCAATTTTTGGTTATGGTATATTTTATGACTTTATATTTGTGTGTTTTTATTATGTAAAGCACTTTGAAACTGCATTGTGCTGAAATGTGCTACACAAATAAACTTGATTGAAATGGAGCCAGCAAGAGGAAAAAAATCTGACATCTGGGAAAACTTTGAGATGATCGCTCATAAGAATAATAGTGGCGGACCTGCCCCACAGAATGCATCAAGTCTGCCCCAACAAGCACTGCACTCTGAATACGCTAAAACAAATGTCTATTGTCAAATCAGTCGATGACAAAAAAAAAAACAGCCACTGACAGTCAACATATACCAGGATTAGCTACAAATTATTTTAATAACTAAAAAAGATTAGTTAAATAGGATTTAATTGACTCTCCTGTTACTAAACATGAGTTTGACAAAAACTTTGTGATAATATTGCATTTACAAATTTTTTAAGTATGTATATTTGAGTGACAAGGCTGCCACAGTTTCAACAGCAGATGTCACTAGTGAGAAATGAATGAACCACCGAGTATTGAACCATGTGGCAAAGCATTGGGCTGGGAAGCTTCATTGCTTCACGAGGCTTCATTTGGCCATCACTAACAGGAGCTGACGTGCAAAGAGCCCTATGGCAATGGCAAAGCAAAAACTTTGATAAGGGAGGAAGTTCACCTTCCACCAAGACAATTACTCTAAACATACAGTCAGAACTACAAAGAAGTGGTTTAGATCAAAGATGTATAATGTGGAAGTATTCAGGGCATATGAACTCTTTCTACCTCTATAAAGATGTACATCCCAATTAATGAGTATGGTTTCCAGTAACAGTGGATGAGAGCTCTGGCAAGTCTGGGTGGCCGCAGATCTTTTATGGCCTGATCAACTTCTTGATTCCAAAATCTTAAGAAAAAAAAAATAAAAAAGTCATTATCGAGATTTGTTTGGATCTTAATTTATTTTAAATTTCTAAACTGTGCACTTACAGGGGTACTAAATTCAACTCTGATATCTTAGCTCTGTGTAAACTATCTAAAATACTCCAGAAGTAGCAATCAACACTATGTGCAAAATTACAAATCTATTACCATCAATAGCAACATGACCTTATGTGCCTAATTAATGTATTTAACAAGAATCACCTAATCTGTCTCTGACTAAAAAGTCTTATACTGAGTTCAGTCTCTAAACAGCAAAGTAAAGCTTAGATTGAATTGGAGTTGAATTTATTTACATGATTCGACTGAACTGTATATATAGTGGCGAATATAAACTTGATGTATTTGTATTGCCATGTGCCTCAGCACTGTATCAGTAAACTGAATTAAGGTTGAAAGTGTTATGCTAGAAGTACCCATGACTACACAGAAACAATGGGATTTTATTTGAGAACATACCACCTTTACATTTTTCATATTTTACCACATTACAACAACAAAGTTCAAGGTATTTTGTTTGAAATGTATGTAAATCCTGTATTTAGTTCAAGCCACAGTCCCATCAGCTCTGGCAAACTTCTTTGTTTCTGCTGAAGAACTGCATCATAATTTTTTCTCTGCCATTTTAACTGTGGTGAGTTCAGGGTGATTTTAAATTAACATTTTGGCAAGAAGTTAATTTTGGTCTTTAAAGCCTACAGATTGTTCTGTGCAAACCACATGGTTTGGGACAAACTATTTTAAATTTTATATTCCTTTTAGGTATGGTAAAGCTAGACATGTTGTTTTCCCAACCTTACCCTACTTTAAACTTCTCTACAACCTTCTCCCTGACCTGGTGTGTCGCTGGGTCTTCATGATGTTTATTGCTCATTGATGTTCACTTAACAAATTTCTGACACCTTTACAGAACAGCTCGATTTATAGAGATGTTGCTGTTAAGAAGTTAGTTGGATTATGAAAATTTTTGGTGGGAGTGAATTTTAAGGGTGCCATTTAATGGATTGAAATGTCTATACTGGTAAAACAAATAAATAAAATAAAATGAAATAATAAAACCAAAAATGTTCTAATTCCAATAAAATCCACTGAGGTTGGTGTTTGTGATACCACAGAATGCATCAAGTTTAAAGCATCCTATTTCAGTTTTGATCTTATGCAAAAAATCTGACTAACGAAATTCAAACATATCCTTGGCTAACGCAAGAGTTATTATAATAGCAGTAGGAAAGAATCTTTCCCCCATGTACAAGTTTGAAAAGTACAGTCTAAATATAGGTGGGCTCTTCTCCAAGCACAATGTTCCCTCTGACGCCACACTTCCTCACAGAAAGCAGCCTCTGCCGTATTAGGAAGAGGTGCAGGCTTAAGATGTCAGGAAGTTGGAGAAGAAAATGGTCTCTGCTTTGCTATGACACGTGAGCTTTCTCAATGGAAAATAAACTTCATTTAACCTGAGAATATACCCTCTTCTATTAACAGCTAACAGTAAAATTTGAATTCATGCTCCTAGTATCTTGAAACTTAATGTTGCATTGGTTTCCAGAGGGCCTCAGGAATCTAAATCTGATATAGTTATTAGTTATATTTTGTGTGGATTAATCTACCAGAGCACAGGCACAGGGGGATATTATAGAAACAGAGAACAGTGGAGGATTTCTATACTTGAGGAAGTTTTGAAAAAGACTAATAAAGAGAAGGCAAATAAAGACAAGAATGTCCTAAATGCAACCAACACAGCCCAGGGGCTACAGTGGTTATAAAATGTTTGAATATCTCTTTTGTCTTACCATAACACATCAGACTGCTTTTGAATAATTTCTTAAAACTCACCTTTTGCATTGACTTTTAACACAAGATGATATTGTAAGTTCATTGTATTTATTTATTTTAGCTTTGATTGCATATGTGTTCTTAAAGTATTTGTCATTTTACTATTTTATGTTTTGTATCTACGTAATGTAACTTTTAATTTCAATGTTTTTGTATGTATTCTGCACACCACATTGGTCCTGTGTGGCAAGTTAAAGTGCTAGATTTGGATTGGATATGTCTCTCTTCTTAATTTTGAGTATTTTTTCAGCAACAAAATACCAAATAAAATGCCTTGTTTGCCTGCCGTATCTTGGAGGGTTCCACGAAGAACGGTCCAATAACTACCATGGTGAATAATAGTGGCGGACCTGCCTAAGCAGAGTTTGTGTCTAAAAAAACACACTAAGTTTATTTCAAATTCAAATTACTATAGAATCCTAATTCAACTCAATCTAAAACTGTTCAAAAGATAATTTAAATAAAGTACTTTTTATATACATTTTACCTTTAGAGATGTCATTAATATGTTGTATTGACTCTTTTAGTTCAATAATCTTAAGAGATTATTGACTACCATATCCGTATCTGACTACAGATACTTTTACACTAACTTTACAAAAATGAGTGAGTGTGTTACCGCTGTAGTTCCTCTCCAAGTCGCTGAGATGCGTCCTCTGGGAGAACTCTGTACATGTCATCCTCTTCAAGTCTCCTTTTGTACCCAACTCTGAATAAGGGGTTCAGCCAGCTAAGAATAAAATATATGACCGCATGTTAATTATTTTTACAACAGTAAGTAAAAGAAACTAACAATCAGACAAAAAAAAGTTCCTCAAACATATGTGGCCCCAGTTAGCCAAAAATGCAGGGAACCTCGGGAATATCTTCCCATCTGCTAACAACCAATAATATAAATGTTAACGTCTCCAAATATGGTTTTTTTGTTGGGAGGAAATTGTATTTAATCATCTGTCTATCAAACTGGACATCATTTATCACTGGTTAAAGTCAAACACATTTTTTATCGTAACAGTGACGACATTTATCTTTCAAACTCTTAAGAAAAAAAAAAAAAAAAAGAGTAGGAACGGTTTTTGCAGTAAAATAATATTTTCATTAGCTGACTGTCAAGTGAAGAATAAGGTAGACAAGGTTAAATTTGGTTATACTAAGAAGTTAGTATAACTAAGAAGTTAGTATAACCAAACAGACATAAACAGAAGTGTCTTTTTATGTTCACTACACAAACAGACATTTCTTCTCACTTTCAGACAGAATAATGAGGGAGAGAAGCGGAAAACGGATGAAGGGAGAAACGCAGACAAAAAGGAAGGATCACATGTGCTATGATAGTGCCCCTAGGTACCTGGGGGAAGCCCAGATAATCATGTAAAAGTCTTGAAAGCTTCTGAGTGGCTAATTCACACCACTCAAGTTAAATGAAAACTTACAATTAAAATACATATGTGGATGTATTTTAAAGCAGTCACTGAAACACTCTTCATCATCCTAATGTGGCATTGAAAAAGCTAGAGAAATCAGAAAACATGTCAGGAATAAAATCATAGGCCTCAACTTGGATACAATTGGACAATAATGACCATCATTACATTTGCAGAAAAAAGGCAAAAATTTGCAAGCCTGAGAAACTTTTCCCAGCTGTGAAGTACGGTGCTGACAGTATTATGTGTGTTAGAGTGTTTTGCTGTAGGAGCGACTGTTGTACTTCACAAAATAGATGGCATCATGAGGAAGGAACATAATATGAAAATATTAAAGCAACGTCTGCCAGGATGTTACAACCTGAGCACAAATGGATCTTTAAAATAGACAGTGATTTTAGGCGCACTACCAAATTAGTTGTAAAGTGGCTCAAGTCCTCTCTATCCTGTAGAATGTTTGTTGGCAGAGATACAAAGGTATGTGTGAGAAAGACAGCACTTTTGTCAAAGGGAAGGGGCCAAAATTCCTAAACAGAAAAAGTTTAGTCAGTGCTGACATCAGTCAGAGAGAAAAATTGTGCACTTTTATACTGTGCATGTAAATATTTGATTTCAGTGGTATAGAGAGCTCATTTAAAGAAGATACTATTTGAATTTTATTTTATTTTTTTTTATTTCATGCTTGAAGACAATTGGCAATACCAATATTTCAACAGTAACAGCTGATATCAGTATTGTACAAAAATGTTAAAGCAGCTAATTTAATGCAATTTAGGATTATTGTTATTGCAAATAAAAATATTAGAATCTTTAATAAAAGGACATCTATACATAAAACTATGTTGTCAACACAAATAAAGTTAGGTCAATAATGGGCTTATGTTAACTTTGTACATAAACTCCTTTCTCGAGCTTGTTTTTCTCCTAGAATTAAAGTGGAGTATTTAATGCTAAAAAGCAGAACTTTCTCCCTGCAGCTACCTGTTATCACAGGTAGTGGACAGGAAAGGCTCTCTTCACTGTCCACTGCCAATGCACTCTGCAAAGCCCTCTGTTCAGCTCCGGTCACGCCACACTGTCAGTGGGAAGGGGCAGTTTTTCTTACCAGAAGAAAATCTTGGAGAGAAGATTAGCTGTGGCTGACGGATTATCCTCCTTCTCCTTATTCAGAGGTTCCATTGCCCCTTAGTGAAAGCAAACCCAGCAGGCTGCTTCTGCAGGCTATGTCCCAGAGAGATACAGAGGTGGAAACACAGCGAGAGCACCTGTTATGAACTCTTCTGTGTGTCAGAATCGGCCCTTGAGACATTCAGGGCAGGATTACTGATTGAGACTGGCAGCCGGTGTTCTAACTATCTGTGCTACCCATTCAACCGTCCTACCTTGTGGTAATGCGCATGCGCACATCGATGCTACGTCACATAGCACCGACAGATAGACATAGCTATCTATCCGTGCTACGGTAGGAAAATCTGACGAGAAGCAGCTTTGCGCAGGCGTGATTCATTTCCAATGTGGACAGAATGGGCTTCAGTTCAGCTCAGTTCAAATTTATTTAATCAAGGACAGCACGTTAAACAATGCTACATGTGGGGAAAAAACTGAGAAACTGTTGTTTTGTGCATAGGTTTTCTAACCTATGCACAAAATTAATGTCTCAGTCGTACCTTTATTTAAAGACAGTAATATCAAAAGTTACAAATTTCTGTCATATACACAGACACCTACCTTGAATTTCTGCAAGAAAAACATAAAAATGTATATCAGAATGTATATCAGAGAAAGTTAATGCTCCATAAAATGCGCCATAACAATGCAAGTCTGTATAAATCAATCTTCACGTATTTGTTTTTTGTTTTAGCCAATGTTTCGTATTGGAATCGAAAACTCTAAAATCAGTTTACATTTTTATTCCTGAAAGTGGGGTCTCTGTGTGCAGGTGAGGTTTTCTGAATCAGGTTACTGTGGGACTGACCACTTGTCTGAGCTCGGGGAAGTGACAGGGGCTCACGGCAACGTGGGAATTCTAGCTCTTTTTAGAGATCCAGCTCTTTTGACTCGGATCACTAAAAAGAGTCGGCTCTTCAAAGCGGTTTTTCAGATTTTTATTCCTTAATTTATTATCATCAGAAAATGTTACAAAATTAATGAGAGCTCATAGTCAATAGCTCTTCTTCTTGGTCAGTGTAAAGTGAAATGTGCATTTTGAGTTTTAAAATACCATATGCGTTTGTTATTTGGCTTTTGATGGTTACATTTACAGATTTTTTGTTTTCTCTGTTTTTTATTGTTTTATTAAACTTCCAAATTGCTACTTAAATCAGGGATGTTTTGACTATACAGAATACATATTCAAGTTATAAGTAAAGTCATTCTGACTAGTCAGAATGTTAATTCAAGATATCTTAAATAGAAAAACTGTGTAATTCAAGATATCTCTAATTCATTTGGAGATATCTAAAAAGGAATTTTGAATAGTCAAAATTACAATTAAAGCTATCTCTAATTTAGTTTAGTTTTTGTAATTAAACTAAATTAGAGATCTCTCAAATAGGTATTTTTGTCTAGTCAAAATATAATTAGAGATTATATTTTGACTAGACTAGACTAAAACGTCTAGTTAGAAAACAATTTTAGGTATCCGGAATGTAAGGGTGGTGAAACCGAATTTATGTTAAAATGGCCTGCCATATTATTTTTGTTATCGATGAGCGTGACGCGCATGCGCCATGCTGCATAAAAATGTGACGCAGTTTGTCCGTAAGCGTTTAAAAAAAAAAAAAAAAAAAAAGATGCGGCTTTCACCTGGCCGCACAGAGACACAAAATTGTCGGTCTGATATTCGTGAACTTTGGGACCTGGATTAAAAATTATATTTTCTGATCTCCCAAGACGCGGAATCCGAGTGGACGCCCAGCAGAAGATTGAAATTGTGTCAGTGTTGAGTGTTTATCGAGGCCTAGCTTGACGCCTTGTACTTGACCTACGAGTAGGCCGCAGTGATGGCGAGTAGGCCGCCGTGTTTGAAGTTGCTGCGTTGGTTATTCGGTAAGTTATTTTTCGGAAACCTTATTCTAAGTTGTTTGTCTTTTTCCACCGATGACATTAGTGAAGCAATTTGTTGTGTCTAAACAGAGCAGCACAGAAGGAGAGTTTTGACCATGGTGACGATTTGTTTGGTTGCTGGCGTCCCTGAAACATCTGAGGAGATATATTGGCATTTGGAACTAGCAGTTGATCGATTTTGGATATACTACAATCAAGCTGAGGATGGCTATCTGGTGATCGATTATGGATATGCTACAATCAAGCTGAGGATGGCTAGCTGGTGATCGATTATGGATATGCTACAATCAAGCTGAGGATGGCTAGCTGGTGATCGATTATGGATATGCTACAATCAAGCTGAGGATGGCTAGCTGGTGATCGATTATGGATATGCTACAATCAAGCTGAGGATGGCTAGCTGGTGATCGATTATGGATATACTACAATCAAGCTGAGGATGGCTAGCTGGTGATCGATTATGGATATGCTACAATCAAGCTGAGGATGGCTAGCTGGTGATCGATTATGGATATGCTACAATCAAGCTGAGGAATCACTTCTGTCAAGCTGAGGATTCACTACAAGGTGCCTGGCGGATCCGCCCAACCCATCAAAGGTTTGTTAGGTCAAGCAACTGTTCCAAAGGCGGGTCCAGAAGACATCTCAGGGTAGGAGCTGTTGCCGGTTATGCTGCGCTGCTGATGCTAACGCTGTTTGTTGAAGGCCAACGCTAGGCCTCTTTGTGTGTTGGTTTGGTTTGATTCTCTGCTGAGAGTCAATGAGCTGAGAAGGATTCTGCTGTTGTAAATCCTTCTGTCTTTGGATTTTTAGTGCTGCTTGAAACAGTTGCTGTGTTCTTGTGACCCATGGAAGTTTAGGTGTAACTAGAATCTAAAGTTCCTGGCTCAAAGTCAGTTGTGATGTGAAAGAAAGAAGGCTGCCAAGGATTTGGCAAATACAGTTTAGAGGCTGTAGGAAGTAACTCAGCTTAGGCTTTGTAAATATCACAGTAACAATCCTTGATAACATACCTACTTAGTACTAATATAATGTGGCTATGTTGACATTGGTATAGCTGCATTAGGATAATATTTATCTTTCCAAAGAATATCAATTATGTTTTTGGGTGAATGAGGTCTTCAACATACATACATTGTTTTTGTACCTATTTTAATATTTAGTTTGAAATTTAGGGTTCATACTTTAATAATTCAATAACTCAAACAAAACGAATTTACGTTCAATTTAAACGTGAAAACCGATTTAGTTTTTGCGCCTAAACAACGCGTGGCCTCGTGCGATTTCGTCATTTCTTCACTTCATTTCTTCTGGACGACGACAGACAACGGAGAGATTTCCTGGAGCTGCAGGCCGGGGGTCCCAGAGGTAATGTTCACACTGTAATCCACCATCTCTTTTTTGCAGGTTTTAAGCTGAATTTCATGTTTTCCTTCTGGAGAGGATCCAGTGGGACTTGTCCTTCAGTGTTTAAGTTTGTTTTAACCCATTTTCTCTTCTAGACTAAGCAACTGGTGGACCTTTTGTTACAAATAACTTTTTTTTTTCTCATAGATAAAACCACCAAAGGAGCTTCTACTAGAATTAACATTCTTTTCTCTTACAGAAACACTCCTGGAGCAGCTCTTTTTCTTTTTCTGTCGCTCTCTTTATTCTGTCCTTTCAAATCCCCCGGGGGTAGTGACAGATGGTCTTTCATACTGAGCCAACTTCTGGTTCTGCTGGAGGGTTCTTCCTGTTAAAGGGAAGTTTATCCTCTCCACTGTCACTACATGCATCCTAAATATGAGGCATTGATTTAGCTTACTTACCTGTTTACCAATTAAAATAATAGGTGCAGTGTTAGCCTCATTTTGGAAAGACTTCCTCTTAAAGGAAAGTAGTTCTTTTTGGAAAATCTTTCTGTTAAAGGGGAGCTTTTCCTCTCCACAGCCACAACTTGCATAACCCTAACCCATCGATCCATTCCATGCACAGTGCTCCACTCAAGAAAAACATGGTGGCTATTTGACATGTAGGAGTTCTGATCTTTGTTACAAAAGGGTAACCTTGGTAACCTTTTCTTACAGAGGGTTGTGTGTGGTGTTTGTTTGGTGTTTGTTTTCACAACGGTGTTTGTTTTCAAACATAGTTTGGTCGGGTGTGTGAAAACGAACCTTGCCGACGGGTAAGGCGTTAGTTGCCCTTCAGTCGGATTTGTGCAAAAACAAACACTACCGACGGGTAATGGTGTAAAAACTAACCAACCAAACTTAGATTTTTCAGTCAAATATGTGTATGGAATCCATTATAAAGATTACTAAAAAGGTAATTTGAGAGGTCTCTCGAGGTTTTGAAAAGTGATTATTTCAGAGTTGTTAAAGGGTTTGACCTTAAGCCTGCAGTTGTCTCATTGTCTTTGTGTCCTGTTGTACATTAGGAATCCATCCTTTTTTTTTTTTTTTTTTGCCCTTTATTGGCCAACAGAGGAAAATGGTTGAATTTAAAACATTTATCAAAAAGACATCAGTTTATCTTTTTTTGTTGTTGTTTTCTACCAAAAACTGGATAAGTCTTCAGTTTGGTACTTTGGCTTCATCTAGCCATTGATTTTTTTTATTTATTTTTTTTTTTTTTTAATGGACAATTTTGCTTAGAGACTTTATATTTAATTTAGTTTTATTTATTTAGATGTGTAAAATGTCTTCTGATTTCAGTGTTAAATGTTAGAATTTAATGTATATTGATTTTTGAGAATGGTTTCTTGCATCCTTTTAGCGTCGCCATGGTTATGGCATTTATTATAAGGCATATACTTATTTATTGTGATCCGTCTGTATTTATACTGCTGTTTGTCATTTTCTGTTTCTACTACATTAGTTATTTCAACTGTTTTTGTTTTTTCAGTTATATTTCTCTCCACAGAAGCCACATCTGGTCTGGCATTGACCAGCTGCAGTTGCTTCCTGGAAAAGAGCATTGGCTGACATGATGCTGCCATCACCTAACCATTCTCTTTCTCCTTTTCATTTCCATGAACATGGAAAGTTCTCCTGACTCAGTTGATCTGTTGTTGTGTCTCTGCTTTGTCTTCTCTCAGCTCCAGTTGGTCATGGCAGACGACTGCTGGTACTGAGCCCGGTTCTGGTTCTGCTGGAGGTTTCTTCCTGGTAGAGGGGAGTTCTTCTTTTCCACTCTCGCTACATGCATGCTTTGTATGAGGGACTGTTGTGAAGTCAACGACTCAACACAAGCGATTTGCTGTCGCCCCCTGCTGGTCAGATGGAGTAAATGCTGTAAGTAATGACTCCATACAA